>RJVU01059636.1:2719820-2763793 GCA_003731715.1 Anabarilius grahami | reverse complement strand
TAAAAGTGCTTCTTTTTTTAAACAGTGGTTTACTGAACAAATTGTGTTTTTGTCTATAAATATATTAAATTAAATTATAACTAAAAGTTTCTTAAGGATAAAAAAATTATCTTTGCTAATGGTATAAACTATGTAGGAAGCCCTTACTTGAACTTTATGCTACTATAATATTAATGGTTAACAACTGAGCGCAAACTATTTGCCTAAATTCAATTGCTTTTTATTTTTAAATACAATAATCAACACTCAAATAACAAATTGTATGCAAACATGTAAGCTGCACCTAAGGCAGTTTTTGCATTAACTTCTAAATGTTTTTACTCCAATTTGTTGTTGAAATATAATAATTTCTACACAGTGGTTGTCATTTTCATGACAGATTTATATAAACATACTTTAATCAGGACATCACTAAAAGGTTAAGTAAAATATAATGATTATATAGGCTAATACAGTGCATATATTAAGCAAAAGATTTCATTTCTCTAGCAAACTAACAAACTTTGGACACTGAATGGCTTTGCTGAGGTAATTGCTACATGATATTGTTTACAAGCTTTCATCGATGTCTTTCCACTGTTGAAACACTGATTGAGCGATTACAAGAGATACAGTATGACCTTTTCAGTAAGTTGTACTGTATCTTTCAACATACCTTCAGATGTTCTTTCATGTTTATTCTGTAACTAGTATTAAAGAGAAAGAGATGATCGCGTTGCAGACAGTGATCTGTCACGCCGCATCAAAGAACGTCAAAACGGCATTTTCTGTTTGAATTTCGTGATTTTGTGGACAGAATTTGAAGGATGGCACTTTGTTTCTTATCGAAAGTAACAAAACACAGAGCTTATTGCGATAATTGGTGGTTAGGCTACAACGTTGCAATGTAATGCTTCGGTACACACGTGCACCGTACCGAAAGCCCTGTACCGAAACGGTCTGGTACGAATACGTGTACCGTTACACCCCTATAATGTAGTGATGCCTAAATTCACATGTATAGCATTTAAAACCATTGATTTTAAATTTCAGTAGTTTTTTTATTTATTTAGTCAAAATATAGTATAGAAGTATTGGTTATTGGTTATTGGTTATCAGTCATGAAAATAATTATCAGCTTAAGGGTACTGGCCAGAATTTTTATATCTCCCTATCATACAATATAGATTTTTGGAATTCATATCTATTTAACTGTAAAAAAATGGCATTAACTACATTAATGCCATTAAAATGTATTTAACGCTTCAGAAGTTTAGAGCATTTTAGCATAAGGTATGTATCATTGTCTATCCAAATAGAGAAAAAGAAAATAGAAAAAAAAATGGTAACACTTTATTTCAGGGTGTTTTAACTAGTTGCTTATTAGCATGCATATTACTAGAATATTGGCTGTTTAAAAGCACTTATTAAGCACATATTAATGCCTTATTCTGCATGACCTTATTCTACATTCTTAATCCTTAATAAGCAGTAAATTAGAAGTTTATTGAGGAAAAAGTCATAGTTAATAGTGAATATGTGTTCCCTGTACTAAAGTGTTACCAAAAAAAAACTACGAATAGTAATGAAATCTCATAAGAATATGGCACTGAAAATTTGATTTGCAGGAAATGCCTCAAAAGAAGAAGAAATTATTCATTGACACATTTACTAAGATCACCTGAAGCAGTGCATCTGTGTCCAACCATTACTTTGAATGCTGTATTTACAGTTACTTTGTTTATTTACAGTACAACTCTAATTATAATAAAATGGAAGACATGTGCTTGTATGTTTAGTTCCTGGAGGAAAATTTTGCAGATGTTGACAAACATATGGTTTAATGTATGATACATGACCCTACATAAAGCCAAACAAACACTCCACTACAGTACCTAAGAGTGCATTTCATCCATCTCCACCTTGATTTATCATCTAAATCCTATATTAAAACTTTAAATGATAAAGTCATTATGAAGATTAATTACTTTCATTTAGATTAATGTATCTTGTTTTGTTTTTACCAGTCCTTCTTGGTTTGTCCTGTGAAGGACTTCCTATATCTATGTCCTTTAGTACAATCCTCCTGGCGAGTGAAAACGTTGTACCCTCACCTAAGGCTACTGTTGCATTAGCCAGCTGCCTATTTATAGCGTCAAGGTGCAACTCTCCCAAATGATTCTCTCTCCTCTGTGAATGTTGCCTCTGTAAGCCAGGACCACAACATTACATCGAGCTGCATGTATGCGTGTCCGAGCGTGAACTGACCAATACATTTATTATTCATGATTCTGATTGAAGAGAACTGATTCAGAAGAAGATGCATGCTGAGGTTTCATTTAGATTACCACAGTCTCTCTCTCTTTTCAGTCTATCAGTATCTCAGAATAAGTGCTGTACTGGACTCATGCAACTCTACCTTTGATCGGACCCCCTAAACAATGTGTCAATCATCATCTTTCCATTTTTAACCTGTGTTCACAGCGAAGGAAGTGTGGTAAATGATTGCTCGGTGTTGTAAAGTTTGGACACATTAGTGGAGATTCCTCTGAGGAGATGTAATGAGATCTCTGCATGTGTGCAAGCAGTGTCGCAGTGGTGGGAGGGGGGTCCGAGCATGTAATGGTCCTTTACTGACCAGGGAAAGAACGGATCTTTTCCTAAGATAATTTTGTATTATTTTTCTGCTTTTTCTCTCTCTCTGTAAATGTTCTGTAGCTTAAAGTCACCATGAAATCTAAATATTTTTACAGAATGTTGCAGTGTTTGTTATAAATGATTTATCCATGCACATCACTTTTTAAAATTCATATTCCCTTGTAATCTTTCTTCAAAAAATTTTAACCTCCCCTGTCCCTCCAAATGACAGCTGTTCTATTTATGACAAATGTCTCAGCAGAGGTTGGGACTAAACATCCTCCATAACTTACAGCAAACTGGCATTCATATCTGAGTCCATTTAGCTAGCCAAGCCCAACTTCCTACAATCCAGTCAATTCCAGAGGACGAAATCAAGTCCCACCCAACATTTTTTTCCCCTCATTCCAGCAACCATTTCACTCAATAGGGAATAAAAGACTATTGCAACTTCAGTTTCATGCTAACTTTGTTGAACTGTCAATCTATCAATTCTCTCTAGAAAAATAAGTGATTTGATCTGACAAAACAAGCCGAAAATAAGCAAGTTCCTAAAAAAAGCTCCTGTTTTCCTGAGTCTAGGGAGGGACTAGTTTCAGCCTCAAACGTCACTCCCACAGACTGTTGGCTGAACGTCTAATGCATATGGCACACTTAAAGGATTAGTTCACTTTCAAATAAAATGTTCCTGATAATTTACACACCCCCATGTCATCCAAGATGTCCATGTCCTTCTTTCTTCAGTCGAAAAGAAATTAAGGTTTTTGATGAAAACATTCCAGGATTATTCTCCTTATAATGGACTTCAATGGCCTCCAAACGGTTGAAGGCCTTCCAAGTGGTTCCGCCAAAACCGCATTTTTCGTAGAAAATGATCGATCGTTTCGCTAGATAAGACCCTTANTGATAATTTACACACCCCCATGTCATCCAAGATGTCCATGTCCTTCTTTCTTCAGTCGAAAAGAAATTAAGGTTTTTGATGAAAACATTCCAGGATTATTCTCCTTATAATGGACTTCAATGGCCTCCAAACGGTTGAAGGCCTTCCAAGTGGTTCCGCCAAAACCGCACTTTCGTATTCTTCAAAAAGCTTAAGCTGTATGTCCTACGCCTTCCCTATTCTACTTACGGAACGAACGCAGCGCCAGTTTGTTTATATAAAGCATATACATTTACATTTTTTTTCGAAAATGATCGATCGTTTCGCTAGATAAGACCCTTATTCCTCGTCTGGTATCATTTAAAGCCCTTTGAAGCTGCACTGAAACTGTAATTTTGACCTTCAACCGTTTGGAGGCCACTGAAGTCCACTATAAGGAGAATAATCCTGGAATGTTTTCATCAAAAACCTTCATTTCTTTTCGACTGAAGAAAGAAAGACATGAACATCTTGGATGACATGGGGGTGAGTAAATTATCAGGAACATTTTATTTGAAAGTTAACTAATCCTTTAACTAGAAACACTTTCGAATTCATCATCTGTTGGTTGAATTCTACAGGATTTCCCAGAGACATGTGTGTTGCGTTCTTTAATGGTCCGCCTGGAAACAATCCAAACCCCCTCGTGGAAGAAGAAAGCCGTCGTGTTTACAACTGTGACAATGAGCGCTTACCAGGATCAACTAAACACTGAATTTTCAAAATTTTGTGAAGTTCGCGGCTCTGTTGTTGCAGTAAACTTGCACAATGTTATTAAATTAATAATTTTAGATGCACGCTGGTCTGTTCTTGTAGGGACTTCGACTTTGCATTTTCACACCCTAAACATGACGTGAAAAAAAACGAACTGTGATTGGTTGCGTTACATGTCAGTCAAACTTGGGCAGTCCTTGGCCAATGAAAGTAGTTCACTAAGCGAGACTAGGGCGGGAATATCTGTTTGTCCAACCAACTGCAGACAAGGGGCGTGACCAACATTACTTCAACCAGTTTGGAGGCGGGACTGTCTGTTTGTCTAGCCAATGGTAGGCAGGGAAATGTTTTGGAAACTTGACAGTGTTATAGTGTGCAACAATGCCCGTCCACTTTTTGAGCGGCCATTCCTTTTTCGCACAGGGATTTTAAAAAGTCTTCATTAAAGAGTTATAGGCCATGAACCAAAGCAACCAGCTACGAGGTGAATCACATTAATTATGATTCGAAGCAAAAAATCGAACAAAAAGACAAAGGTACATGACTGTGTACTAAACAGCTTTAATAAAGGGAAGAACTACAATCCCATGAAGCATTGCAAGTGACAATTGAATTAAAAATAGAGAAATATAAAACTATTAATTTAAAGATATGTATATAGAAACAAACTACATTGAAAAGACAAACTGACAAAAAAATTAAATAAATAAATAAATTACAATTTGTCCATGTTTGACACAATCATTCACAAAAAAATGACACGCTTCAGCTTTAAATTGTTTTCCCTGCATCATGCACACATTTTGAAATGAGGGGTTTCCTGTGAATATAAAGAGGCTTCCCTCATTCAAACTGCATGAAGCTCTAAGGCAAAGATCTATGAGCAAGCTGTTGTTTGTACATTTGGGAACACACATGCGCACTCTATTCACTTCAAGCATGTAATTTCCTCTCTTTGTGCCTTTGCATGCTGTTTAGAAAGCCTTAACAGAGCACTGACAAACACAAATGACTCTCCCTCACTTGCCTGTGAGGTAAAATCAAGGCATTACCAGTGTTCCCAGACCACAGTGAGTGTCTGAGCTCTTATAATCCACACCCTGTGCAGGAAACAGCCAATGCCTCTTCTATATTACCACAATCTTCCTGCTCTTTCCATCATGAGCCTGTATCATAAATTAAGTGGGTGGAGGCAGGCTGAAATTGAATCAGCCATGATTCTCCTATAGGTGGAGGAAATGTCCAACAAAACGGATGACACTGCATTTGTGGTAAAAACAACACGCACTGCAGGACGTCCAAAACGGTTATGTTAACAACTGTATTTTTTCATTATGTCTCACATGGCTGTGTAGTTTTGTCATACTTTAAGGGATGTTTTTATGATATGCTATCTCAGATGTGAAATATAATCCTTTTCTGCGCTGAGCTCTATGCTGGATACTCCTCGTAAATGATCAGTGATTGAATTTCATCAGCGTTCCCCCCCAGCCAATGGATGACTTAGAGCACACTGTACACCCTTAGATACAGGCGCACACATTAGAAACTACACAGGACATACAACCATTCGTTCTCCCTGCATTGTGAGCAAGTACAATGAAAGATCAAATTAATGTAATCGGATAGATGTAGCATTGTGTAAGATGAACCATATCAAAGGGAAATTGTCTTTATGATATATTCAAATAATAATGTGACATTCAAAAATTCAGCAAGCACTAAATATCATCTAAAAATTATGCAAGATATATTCATAAGTTTTAATGTGACATAATGGTCATTCTGACTCAACAAGCAGAGCTGCTCTTGCACACATTGCATTCAACAGCTAACTGCCAAATGGTGCCAACTCTCTGTGATCAGATACGGCAAAACAAGCCCTTCCACCACAGATGAAAACCTTTGCAGCATCAAAACTTATCACATTTTTGCATCCACTCTAATCATGATCTACTTGATACACTTTGTGTTCCGGTCCAAAAAAATAAGTTCTTTCCTTTCTATTGAAATTAGCATTACACTCAATTTGCCAAACATGTTTGCACAGCATTTTTCCAGTAGGCATAAATATAATCAATTGACAAGTCTGTTACCACTGAAACAATATAATATCCAAACACAAATGCTCTGTTCCAAAACTTAATGAGACCATATATATATTTAAAGCTACACTATGTAACTATTGGCCATCTAGGGGTTAAAAATAAAACTGCATACGTTTTGCAGAAGACATTGTTTTGGTTGAGCTTTAGCTCTGCTTCTCTTTGTGGAAGAATGCACAGTAGATCGAGGCACTGCTGTACGCATGGATTCAGAACATCTTATCATACTGGATGGACAAATAAATTAAGTTCATTTTTTATTTATTTATTTTGCAATCAGTGATTTCCCGGAGGTTACACAATATGTGTGTGCATTATGTTTTTATGATTATTAAGGTACAGTCCCATTAGCACAATTTTGCATGCAAAAAGGTCCACTGTCATTTCACACAGCTTTCTGTTGTTCAATGCAGTGAATTCTCATGACCAACTTGAACCCATTGGAAAATCTGCATGAAAAAAATCTTTTGCCCTCACATGAAATTCCCAATCGTGTTGATTCCTATTGAATGATTGGATTTCGTCTGCGGAAATTCGCCTGAACAGCGGTAAATGTGATTGCACATTTATTGTGCTTTAGCTTAGCAACATGCTAACGTGAAAGATTCTAATGTCAAAATAAGCTGTCTCGTTTTGAAAGCTGCATACTCTGGAGATCATATTTGTCTGCGACATACGTCATTGAGGCTGCCTCATTTCAGTGAAGTAACAACATTCCAAAGTTAAAAAGGAATGACTATCAATTTTATAACTGGTTCCTTTTCTGAAGTGAAACATCCTTGATAACAAATGTGACCTCCGAAAGTCGCAGCGACTGTCTTCCATGCAGAGCTGCCCATGAAGAGTTTTCCAAATCGGTCACTTGTGGGTGAATGAAGTAGCTACTAAGTTTTGGAACAGAAAAAAACAGAAGGCAGTATTTAAGCTTATTAGAGTATTGTGCTGTTAGCTTAGCAACATGCTAACATCAAACACTTTAGTCTAGTTTCCTGTGCGGTACAGCCAATGTAGATTGTTCCAAAGCAGTCATTTATGAAGTTTCATAGATTAGGATACTGTCTTACATGGGAGGAACCTGTAGCTCACTCGGTTCTGGAACAGAGCTACTCTGAATCAACCAAATGCACTGACAAAACAGAGCACACACTGAAGTTGAACTGCTCTTCATCATAAATAAGGAAAGAAGGGCTTGTGTTGTTGCATGAAAATGGTTATTGGGGAGCTGTCAAATGCCCCAGGAGGCCCAAACTGTACCGCAAGGTGTACCGCAACACCTTACCTTAGCAGCAACTGAGGAACTTGGCTTCTCCAAAAGGTCCCAAAGTTTCTTCCTCTTGTCTGAGCAGCAGGTGTTATCAAATTCCCCCTCTCCCTCCCTTTCTCTCAGAGTCTCTGCCTCTCTCCTCAGCTCCTCGTTCATCTGCTCTTTCTTCTGATGGTAGCGAGCCTGGCAGCACGATTCCAGGTAGATCTCGTCAATGCCCCAGTAATCGAGCTCTTGCCCGAAAGACAGAGCGCACATTTCCTCCATCATGTGCAGCTTTCCAGTTCTGTAAAAGTTCAAGATGGACGTGAACGCACCAGGGTGTCTGTCGAAAAAGTATTCGTTCTCATTCAGGCAGTAGTCGTCGCAGACCTCCATTAGTGACTCGTGGGTGTTACAGTCTCTAAGCTTGCCTAATCTGGTTCTGGGAAGCCGGTCCAAGGTCCGCCATAAGACCTCATGGTTGAGGCCCCCGACGTTGATGCGAACCCTCCTGGAGCGGGCTTTGGTCCGGATGATCTCGATCGGCTCAGGTGGAAGCGAAGTCGCGGATCTGCCTCCAGGTTTTGGAACCCCCAATCCAGTCTTCTCTGCCATTGTGTGTGAGGAGACAGGCGACTCTTGCCAGGAAGAGGTGTAAAGATGAAAATCAACCAGAAGACAACTGGGAAAAGACAATTATGTTGGGTCCTCCTTAGACGAGTCCCTCCATGGCTGTGAAGACAGACACAAGAAAAAGGATGCTGGAATATCTGAAGTAAATGTTCTGATCATGCACAGACACCTGTTGTTTCCACCTTGCACGTTGTGTGAAATAATATTTTTTTTAATGCAGTGCACAATATTCTAGCTCAAAATTGCCATTCTTCTAAGATCCATTAGGAATGTGTTAGATTGTACTGTAAAAGTTTTGCATTTGAAAGCATTAGAATCCATTTACATATCACCAGCCAAGCATGTCTTGTATGTACAGAAGAAATTTAAGCTCTGGTATACTTCACCAAAGCCTAAGCTAAGAGAATTGTGGCACATCTTGTTTAAACTAACACGAATTAGTAATTAACACAAGCATTATCTTGTTGCCACATTCAATATTCATCATTGGCCTTCTATCATTTCAAGGTTACGTTCAGGAGTCTAATGTAAGCCGATATGTGAGCGGATCTAAAGGATGTCATTATACACAATATGCAGTTCTGCTTTTTCTTTCTTAAACAAACATTAAAACATAAAATAACAGCAAAAAACTGCTACTACTAGTACACTACTGATATTCAGCTACTTCTGAACCTCTTTATTTGACTTTTTTTGCACACATTTGATTGCATTCACTGACATTAACAGCACTCAAAAAGCAATATTTGGTGTTATTTCTGATCCATTAAAGATTACATTTATTAGTGTTAAGTTAATTAGGTCATATTAAACATGATTTTTGACTCTAATGAAACTAGATCATTTAGAAAGATTTCAGTTTTCAAGGTTACCAATTATTTGCATTTAGTACTGATTGTACAGAACTGCAACCCAAACAGACTCTTTCACTCCAGTAATCATCCGTAATCTTTCCATTATCATATTTTATTTCAGAAGTTAATATATCAAGGCAATAAAGTATTATATATCAGCAAAGTATCTACGTTTACAACTTGTGTGTCCATCTGTGCCACTGTTTCTCACATTAGGAGCCGTCATCAGTGTCTATTAAAACCGTTCGACGCTTTGCAGTTCCTTTAACTTTGGAGCCTTGCTATTAAAAAATGAACCTGTTCTGAAAAGCAAATCTCCTTTCACTTCATCTCAGCTGTTCCTCTCAAACAAGTGACGTCCAGGCATCACGACTTGCCATAACAATGTTTCTGCCAATCCAACAAACTACATTTCTTACCTTCCTGAAGTAAACCACCGTTTGCATATACAAACCGCTGTGTGTGCAAACGGGAGAAAAGACGTCTGCGGCTTTCCTTTATGATTCCCAGCTCTCAACGGAGGCTTCAGTTATGACCGGACATGTGTTCCACATTTTGTTCAGATCTCGCAGTACACCGGGAAATTACTGTCACTAAAAGAGCTCCCCTTGTCTTGCTAAGAGCGCTACCTCCATCGATGGTTTGATACGGTGAGTCGGGATGTCTGCAGATGTCGGACGCGTAAAAGCGGAGGGCGCGCGCACTGTAAGTGGAGCTGCAGAGTGACACTGAGCGCGCGTGTGTGTGTGTGTGTGGACAGAATGGATCGTCTGAAGCACGAACTGCATCACAGCCTAGAGGTGAAACCTAATTGGATTGGTCTGTACATCAGCAAGGGCAGCAGCAGATCAACTTCAGCATGAACTCTCTCTCTCTCTCTCTCTCTCTCGATCTATCAAGTTTATGTCCCGTACATTTATGAGTAGCTATATAAACAAAGTATAAATATATATTGACCACCTTTAAAATGTATCTCTTACAGGAAGCAAAGTCTAAATAAAATTATATATTTTTTTTATTTATTTTTTTTTGCTTAAAACAACACTAAAAGAATACATATTGCCTTGTTAAACATGATATTATTTACATAGAATATCTTTCTCTGTACATTATTAGGCAGTCCAAACTTTTATTTCTAAAATATTTTACAGTAAAATTGCGTGTTTTAAAATATAATATCATTTTTGTGCTGTATAACGTGACTCACAGTTAAAGGGTTAGTTCGCCGAAGAATTTAAATAATGTCATTTATTACTCTCCCTCATGTCATTCCACACCCGTAAGACCTTCGTTCATCTTCGGAACACAAATTAAGATATTTTTGATGAAATCCGATGGCTCAGTGAGGCCTCTATTGCCAGCAATGTCACTGAACCTCTCAAGATCCAGAAAGGTACTAAAGACATATTTAAAACAGTTCATGTGACTACAGTGGTTCAACCTTAATATTATAAAGCGATGAGAATATTTTTTGTACTTTTCAACAATAGTGACGGCTGATTTCAAAACACAAATCTTTACGAAACTTTTGTTTCGAATCAGTGGTTCGGATCGTGTAAACGAAGCCTCGTTTACTGAAATCACGTGACTTTGGCACTTCAAACCACTGATTCAAAACAAAAGATTCGTAAAGCTTCAAAGCAGTGTTTTGAAATCACCCATCACTAGATATTGTTGAAAAGTCATTATTTTTTTTATTTTTTTTTAAATTTGGCGCACAAAAAGTATTCTCGTTGCTTTATAATATTAAGGTTGAACCACTGTAGTCACATGAACTGATTTAAATATGTTTTTAGTACCTTTATGGATCTTGAGAGAGGAAATGTCGTTGCTGGCTATGCATGCCTCACTGAGCCATCGGATTTCATCAAAAATATCTTAATTTGTGTTCTGAAGATGAATGAAGGTCTTACGGGTGTGGAACGACACGAGGGTGAGTAATAAATGACATTATTTTCATTTTTGGGTGAACTAACCCTTTAAGACAAATAATAATGAATAAAATTATACTGTTAATCACCAGTAAAGGTGACTTGAAACCTCAATGTTGTAAAAAAGGCTTGAGTGGACTCCAACAGTGTCAGCTGTACTGGAGCCAGTGTCAACAAATCCTCTATATATTGACTTTTTTATGACTGGCAGCAGTCAATACGTTATACAGTATATGTGACTTGGCACTAAGCCGTATATGTACTGCATTACTAGCAAATATTTTACAGGGTATAAGAAACCATAAAATTCCTTAGCACTTTGCTGTGCAGTGGCAGCAGTGGGTCCTTGTTTTTATTACATTGGCCTGGGGAGCCATGTGTACGGTGTGAAGTGTGATTTAAAATGTATAACACTACGTGAGGATATGTAGTCACAGCAATTATTAGATATGAAGCAGCTGTATTGAGTTTCAGTCAGTGTTGAATGACCTGCCTGGGTCTGTGCTATTAAAGTTCCCTCCATAACAGTAATTAAGCCTGCATCTGCTTTGTCTTTCAAACAGGGCCAAGTGAAAAAGATGAAAGGAAGCAATAGTTTGGAGACCGTCCATCTATACGCATGAGATGTCACAGGACTACAGGAGACACAATGGTTGAGGAACAAATGGTGCGTGCTATAAATATATTCTATGCGTATTAAAGGGACCGTGGTTTGATTTCAATAGATCCGTGATCCGTGAATGATACTTGAAAAGGAATAAAGGGTGACATTTATGTATATATTCATTTTTTAGATGATTTGTACGGCTAACAACAATTATCAAATCGAATTCACACACTGTGTTGTGTTTCAGTATTTTAGAGAAATGCCTTTCACCTAAATGTTTTCTGTCACTTGAAATTTTCCTCTGACCACGGCATTTTTGTGAAGCCAAACAGTGCGGTGTGTGTGATTGATGTTCTAGCCTCAAATGATGGGTGATCAATACATCTCCATTGATTTTTCTGACTCCTGTGCATAGTCTGCTATGAGCCATAATGTGAGGGTGAAGGACAAGTTGGAAAAAATAGATGAAATAGTGACAAAGGAATAGACACAATTTAATAAGGAGTCGTAATCTACTGCCACTGCAGTTCAATAGAAATATGCTAGTTGGCCGCCTACTTCAGTGCACCCTAGTAAGTAAACATCTTGTTGCTATGCCTGTCCAGCTTAACTACAGAATAGGACCAGTTCACACAGGTTTCTGTCTAGTTTGCATTTCTCATCATTACAAAAAATCCTATTGGCTTATGTATTAAACATTATTATATATACTTTATATACTGTACAAGTATATAAATGTCATTATAATTATTTAAAATATATAATGTTTAAACATTTTTCATGATGAACTGTGAATATTTTTTATTATATTTATATTTAATTATTAAATAATATGTTTATTTATAAATTATTTATAAAACATATGGAGATATATAAAAAGCCATCAGTGTTCCATAACTAGTAAACATCTTTCTGCTATGCCCATAAAGCCACAGAATGGGACCATTTTCATGGATTTCTGTGTATCTATAGGTAGTTTGCATTTCTCATCAATAATAAAAAAAAAAATCCTTTTGATTTTAAAGGCACAATATGTGATTTTTCGCCACTAGAGGTCGCTTATTCGAAACAACGGTGTAGCTTGATGACGATGGTGAATGAATGTGTGAATCATGGGCGTTGTTGTCTTCAGCTCCAGAGCCGATGGAAAGGAATCTGACGAGCAGAAATCATGTTCATGGATGAGCTAACGTATTCAAGTTTTACTAATGTTACGGTGGGATGAAACAGGACGGGTCGAGAGCTGTGGGAGTGGGATGAGGCCACTGGAGCGAATGCTAATGATAGACACCTGCAATGCACACCAATCTTGAGTTCAGCTTTTATATGCTTATGCTGCAATCGGCCACTTACGCACTTTTCGTTGCATATGTGGGGTAACGCAGCGTCGTTTTACATGGTTAAAACAATCATACTAAATACATTTGAGTGTGTTGAAAGTTATGTTATAACGTTACTCTGTGCATTCGCTGGTTGGCTGGTATGAGAGTTTCACTATGCAGTAATCTAGTTCAATATTAGTAAAACTGGAAATCGAAGGTGGTGCGCACATGACGTCATTGACAGTCGATATATAATATATAATAACTAGCTTCCTCCAGACCGCCTTACAAAAAAAAACTAAAAAAACACGTAACTGATGTTGCAGAAGTTAGTTATTTTACTTTATAACGTGTTTAATATGGATATTTTTATTACACAAATGCATCGCTTTCTCTTCAGAAGGCCTTTATTAACCCCCCGGGAGCCGTGTGGAGTACGTTTATGATGGATGCATTTTTTGAGTTTCAAACAGGTGATTTCCATGCACTACTATTATAAAGCTTAGGAACATCAGGGTGATTATTTATATAACTCCAATAGTATTCATCTGGAAGAAGAAAGCCATACACCTAGGATAGCTTGAGGGTGAGTAAATCATGGGGTAATTTTCATTTTAAAATGAACTTTTTTAGGCAAGAATGTAGTTATTTAGACCTCAAATATGCTGTTTATATATAATCATAGCGCCTACTTGAAAGTTTGTTTAGACATTTTTGGAGATGTGAGCTTCAGGCCATCAGAGCTCATGTATCCTCTGAGAACAGCTTTATCTCGGACAGTCCTTCAAGAATTTGCTGTTGGCTTTTATGTAGATAGTGGTAAAACAGGAAATATAATTCGTTTTAGGTATATCAAACAGACAGTCTTTGGTCATATTAATCTATTACTTGTTCTAATCTAGAGCAAATCGATCCTGTACTAACTAGAGCACTGCTTTTATACTTTTGACTGAATTGTTTGCTTGTGTTTATTTCCTAATGTATAAACTTCTTATACTTTTATAGTGGCTATTATTGTTAAATAATATTTGTATTTTAATAAAACTAATTTGCCATATTTGGTATTTAGAAAGGGTCTGTTAGTTACTGTATTGGGATTTCGACTTCAGTGAAAGTTACATTATTACACCATTAGATGGTGACAAAGACTGTTTTTATGAGTGAGTCAGTAGCAAAGACTTTTATATTGAAAGGGACTGAAATAAGGTTTTAAACAAAGACATTATTTTTACTTTGAGCAACACCTTATAAGACACAACTGACAAATGCATTGACTAGCACTGTCATGGGAAATCCCCTTAACTGTTAAAAGGATAAGACAAAGATATGGCTTTCCTCAGTGGACATTTAAACTGTTTTTTTTATTTTTTATCATGAATATCAGATGCAGGTAATACAGCTCGCTTAGTCGATCTCATCTCTCTCTCATAATACTTGTATTTCCACAGCATGAAGGTAAGATCTTATGGATTTATGACTGAACCGCTTGTTTTAAAAACTTCCCGGTCTATTGACATTTATTATGACATCTGCTTCAAACATTTAAATGCTCAGGATAACTTTTGTTAACTCTACAATAAGTAAATCCACTTTACCAACTAATTACTTTTCAACAGCGATGCCAAAGAATATACAGAGCTACCACAAAAACAGTTAAAAGATAAAATTCTAAAGATGGCTGCACGCTTGTTTCTCTGGCGCATAAGGTCTATAGAGCCATATCACACTCCTGCTCATGTGATATTGCATATATACAGTATATATATATATATGTATGATGGACTGTGATATTTTTTCCCCACTATATTTTATTGATATTTGATATTTATTTAAAATAATTCATTAGAATTGTTTATGATGTTATTCCATCTGAAAAGTCATGCAGTTCAGTGTGTATATAGTGGTGTGTGTTGACATCAGTATTACCAGTGTAAATAAGGCTGAATTTCTGCTGTCTAGAGGCACTCTGGGCCCCATGTGAATGATGATTAAATGATACTGAGCTTCTGTATCTTTAATCATAAACTTTACATTGTGTGAAAGCATTCCATGTTACCAAGACTACAAAACATTTTGGGAATGTAATGCATGTTTAATACTCAGTATCATGTGGGCATGTGTGTGTAGGCAGTTGCCATAGAAACACCAATCCTAGCATCATGCACAAGTAACATTTTGGCACAGCAAAAGGGTTATGCCTCAGAGCTAAAATTGCATGATGCTATCAATATATCTGATTGATTTTGTACATAAAGCAAACATGAGGGCCTTGTACATAAAAGTGTATGTACAAATGCTCGCAAAAAAGAAAATATGCAAGCGTATCCAGCCCATGCATGTGTCATGTGTGCATGCCAGTGTTGGTATGTGCATGCTTGTGTGTTCGTGGGTGGGTGTTTATAGTGGGAGTGTTTATGGTGGGATTTCAGCTTAACCATCTAACAGGTAGTTGCCCACACCGGTACGCAGTTCTTCCTTCCCATTTGTTGTAAAGTCCTTTTGACCCCTCCAAATATACACAGAGCCGGATGCTCTGTTTCTATGAAACCAAAAATAAACAGCATAACATACACACAGAAAGACTAATGGTTCCATATAGACACGGTTGAAGCATTTTAGTGCTGCTAGCTTGTGAGTTTGCAAGACAATTGGTGCTAGTGAGCTGCTCTGTTTATTTACTTAGTGTACATGTGTATGTGCATGGCATTAAGTTATCAGATAGCTGAGAGTGGGAGGAGGTGGACGGCTATAATTTAAGTGAACGTCTGCAGGAAGGAGAGGCGGGAGGGACCGCTTAGTTAAATTATAATAATAAGCTCCCAATCGATGCAGGACCCTTGCTAAAAATAGAAGCAGCTCCGGTGTGTCCATAAAAGAAGTGGGATAATATAGAGTCAATGATGTACACACAATGGAACCTGTGTAAACACTCATCTTTCTTCTTAGATGTCACACAAGTGACAATAAAAATAAGAAAAAATACGCCCTATTGGAAACTACACATAATGGCTGTGGTAGGAAATTCTGTTGCAGTTTTTTTTGGTGTCAACTAAACAGCCTTCTGTCAGACGACATTACAAATTAAGTGAGAGACCTGGAGTGATGTACTTTTCAGTTCTAATGATTAATGGATTTCTGTAGCATGAGGCGAAGAAAATGCATTAATGAAGCAGCCCTTGGACTAGCAGCCATGGTCAGGCCAGGATGAGGGGGAGATGGTTGATGTCAACAGGAAAAAAAGCAATGGCACTCATCCATTTGTTTGCTGGGGTATTTTTAGGCTCTGAAGCAACACTCAAGAAAGCCACTGCGGTGAAAGATATTATCTTACGGAGAAATCTCAGTTCTGGATAACAGAATTAAAACACCTTCCCTGTCTGAACATGTCTTTAGCTGTTTTTCCATTGCAAGTTTGCAGAGCAATGTCTTAGCCAGTCCCTCCATTAAATATCTCTTCTTACATTAAGAGCCATTGTTATTTATTTATTTATTGCTCTCCAAATTTTCATTTTGGTGCACTAACACCAGGAAAAGATCACCCTAGTATGAGGTTCTAGAGATATGACGGTAAAGGAAAATAACTTTTAAACTAAAGTCATATACAGTATGGATGTTTCGTCATCTACGGGCAGTTTTGGCCCTGTGGATGATTTGAAAAAGTCTTGTAGAACACAGTTTTCACACTTTCACTAGAGATTTATTTTATTTTTTCCAAAATAGACATTCTAGACTTTTTCTTTTTTCTTTTTCTTAAAAGTAATGGAAATTTTAGACGGTGTCATTTCCACCACTTCTTACAGTATATATACTGTTTAGTAGAAATCTGTGATGGTGACAGTTATGGTAACAAATTTTTTTTTTTACATTTTTAGAATAAAATGGCCAACTTTTGGTATCTGTCAGGAGTCATGAAACACACGAGGCAGGAGTAGCGTACTTCATCTTCATACTTACTCATCACTTCCGTTCTCACACACATTACATCATTACACAACATTTCAAAATAGTAGTCACAATATAATTCACGCATAAACACAACACAACTCTTTTGTCTTACCAAGGCTATTTTTTCATTTTATATTTATATATCGTATAAATACTGTTTGCATAATTTGACAAAATTACAACTTGACTGTTAATGACGCAAGAAATATGATCTTTAATGATACTTGATTTCTAGGTTTTCTTCACATATCACATGTCTCATATTTCTTCTTAAAGGATTAGTTCACTTCAGAATTCAAATTTCCTGATAATTTACTCACCCCCATGTCATCCAAGATGTTTATGTCTTTCTTTCTTCAGTCAAAAAGAAAATATGTTTTTTGAGAAAAACATTCCAGGATTTTTCTCCTTATAGAGGATTTCAACCAATGGGTTGAAGGTCCAAATTGCAGTTTCAATTGCAGCTTCAAAGTGCTCTACACGATCCCAGCCGAGGAATAAGGGTCTTGTCTAGTGAAATGATCAGTCATTTTCTAAAAAAAAATTTAAATGATATACTTTTTAACCACAAATGCTCGTCTCACAAACTAGCTCTGCGATGCGTCATGCGTTACGTAATCACGTCGAAAAGGTCACACATGACATACAGGGGGTAGCACTGAGCAAGTGCTTACAAAGCGAATATGCAAAGACTAAGTCAAACGGCCTTTTGCAAAAAAAGGTAAAACAATGATGTCAGACAATTTCGAAGTTGGAGGAGAAAACAAGATGGAGTTTTTCGCCCTACTGAGGTACTTCTGCCTACGTCATGTATGACTTTCCCACATGATTACGTAATGCGTGGCACATCGCAGAGCAGTGCAAGATGAGCATTTGTGGTTAAAAAGTATATACATTTTTATTTTTTTTAAGAAAATGGCTGATCGTTTCACTAGTTAAGACCCTTATTCCTCGGCTGGGATCGTGTAGAGCCCTTTGAAGCTGCACTGAAACTGCAATTTGGACCCATTGGTAGCTGTTGAAGTCCACTATATGGTGAAAAATCCTGGAAAGTTTTCCTCAAACACCATCATTTCTTTTCGACTGAAGAAAGAAAGACATGAACATCTTGGATGACATAGGGGTGAGTCAATTATCAGGAAATTTTAATTCTGAAGTAAACTAATCCTTTAAGCTTTTCACTGACACTATTGTTTGGTAACCAAGTACACTAATTTTACTAAACTTTATTATGGGCAAAATTGCTTGATGTGGCAGAACTGAATACAACTGTGGGAGAGTTGTAATTTTGAAAAATGTATTTAAGTCATTTTCATACAATAAAAATTTTAATGATTTATGTTTATTTCACTATTTCTTTAGGTGATTAGTGATAAACATATAATAATTCATATATTTATGCTGGATTTTCAAAGTTTATATCTGAAGACGATGCACAGCAAACGCCAGGACTGAAACTATATCCGTTTTATAAATTGTGATTTAAAACACATGCTATGTTTAAAAAAAATAAATAAATAAAATTAAACATTTCTACTGGTCAACTGGCAAGTAACTAGTTTTATTTATTTTATTGGCACCTGACGGGTGTTAATTAATTTTGACCCTGTTTATGTGCATCTGCACAGACGTTATGGACAAAATCGATGGGCAATATGGGTCTGCTTCACATTATAATTACTGTAGCAACAAACTTATAGAGGTGATTTGTCAAACGCTGAATGAGACAGGTGCGCTCAAGCAGCATATTTACCCACGTTAAATTTTGTAGTAACAAGGCCGCAGGTAGCGCCATCACTCGCTATCTTTCTCTCTTTCTCAAGAGTCCTCAAAAATCACACACACACACACACAAACACACAGGCAAAGAGAGGCCCACACACAGATAGACTCTCTCATGGATGTGCCCACACAAACTTTCTGTGAATACTAACATCACTCCTGAAATATGTGATCCACTGCATTTTACATCTGTGTTGAACTGTTATCTTCTCAGTCGCACCTCAATGAATGACTTTAATTATTGTATAAACAGAAAGCATTTATTTATTTTTTTTTACATAAAATCAACTTATTTCTTTATATAATAAAGAAATAGACTTCCCTAATTAGAGTTCAAATTAAGGTTGTGTAATGATGTTTCTTAAAATGGGATTATTTCTGAAACTGTACATGAAAAAAGTTGAAGGCTAAAAAATAAAAAAGGATAGAAACTCACTGTAGCCCAAACATAAATTTTAATTATATAGCTAGTATCTGCACTTCAGTGTGAAGTACAGAAGAAGTCAAACATTTTAGAGGTCATATTTAAACAAAAGACACGTTTTCTAAGACTTTGTTACAAAAAACACACTTTTTTATTTGATTTAGTGTAGACGAAATCCAATAAATCACACAATTATAAAATTACTGTTCCTGCATAGGGGTAAAGTGTTTCTTGCCTCTTTGACATGAGATAATAAAGCAAATATATTACTTTTATCTTGAAATGTACAGCCACTTGCACAAGGGCATAGATAACTAGCTAGATAATAAATCTTGAGATTAAAAGAGTAAAATCTAATGAAGAAATAAAATAATATATTTTCATGAATGGTGTTCTAGGCAGAATCAGTAGGCCATGCTTAAAGTCACCATGAAATCAAAATCTTATTTTTTTAATGGAATTTTGCAGTATTAATTGCAAATGATTTATCCATGCATATTATTATTATTATTTGAATTGATGTGCCCTAATAATCTTTAATAAAAATAACTTCCCCTCCCTCTTGCAGCGACATCTCTTCTCTGATGATGTGTTTGTTGGCTCAAGGGCGGGACAATCTGTCACTCACAGCAATAGCAAATCACATCCAATTATCAATTCCCAATGGACAAAATCAAGTCCCACTCTACTTTTTTTGCTTGTTTGTTTTGTTCAAGAAGTCATTTCATTTGGATATACACTGATCAGACATAACATTATGACCACTGACATGTGAAGTGAACACTGATTATCTCTTCATCACGGCACCTGTTAGTGGGTGGGATATATTAGGCAGCAAGTAAAGATTTTGTCCACAAAGTTGATGCAAAAATGGGCAAGCGTAAGGATTTGAGCGAGTTTGACAGGGGCCAAATTGTGATGGCTTGATGACTGGGTCAGAGCATCTCCAAAACTGCAGCTCTCATGGGGTGTTCCCGGTCTGCAGTGGTCAGTATCAATCAAAAGTGGTCCAAGGAAGGAACAGTGGTGAACCGGCGACAGGGTCATGAGTGGCCAAGTCTCATTGATGCATATGTTTGTTGCGTATGGGTCTGCATGTCCAGTCAGGGTGCCCATGCTGACCCCTGTCCACCGCCGAAAGCACCAACACTGGGCACGTGAGCATCAGAACTGGACTACGGAGCAATGGAAGAAGGTGGCCTGGTCTGAAGAATCACATTTTCTTTTACATCACGTGGATGGCTGGGTACGTGTGCGTCGCTTACCTGAGGAACACATGGCACCAGGATGCACTATGGGAAGAAGGCAAGCTGGCAGAGGCAGTGTGATGCTTTGGGCAATGTTCTGCTGGGAAACAATGGGTCCTGCCATCCACGTGGATGTTACTTTAACACGTACCACCTACCTAAGCATTGTTGCAGACCATGTACACCCTTTCATGGAAACGGTATGCCCTGGTGGTTGTGGCCTCTTACAGCATGATAATGCGCCCTGCCACAGAGCAAAAATGGTTCAGGAATGGTTTGAGGAGCACAGCAACGAGTTTTGAGATGTAGACTTGGCCTCCAAATTCCCCAGATCTCAATCCAGTCGAGCATCTTTGGGATGTGCTGAAAAAAAAAAAAGATCCAATCCATGGAGGCCCCACCTGCAATTTACAGAACTTAAATGATCTGCTGTTAACATCTTGGTGCCAGATACCACAGCACACCTTCAGGGGTCTAGAGGAGTCCATGCCTCGATGGGTCTGTTTTGGCAGCAAAAGGGGGACCAACACAATATTAGGAAGGTGGTCATAATGTTATGCCTGATCGGTGTACATCACAGTAGAAAAGACTATCACACTTCATGATGACTTTAACATCTCAAGTGTCGATTCAAAAGTTTATGAGAGAAGGAGAAAACGTTTATGTTTTTCCTATTAGTTTTCAGATGGTTATTTGGTTATTTACTTGCAGGTCATGTTCACATGTTACTCTGAAAGCACAGTTATAGATGAAAGCTTGTTTCTCTTGGGTCCCTGTGCTATGTATAATGCCATTTAGTTTGCTCTTGTTTGAATGCTTGGATGAGTTCAAGTTTATGTATTCATGTATTCCGTCTCTGCTATGCTTCAGAAAGTTCTCTGCACTCATCAAAACCCCAGACCATAAATTTTTTTAACTTCCACTTGACTATAAACACAAATAATCAGGGTCAAGTTTCTTTGAAACTCACCTATCTGCTTAGGTCAGTCTTGGCTGGGCAACAAAACGTCAGCAATCTGGTTTCTGATGAACGAGGGCTCGTTATTTACAGTTTGCCAGCAGATCGGTGTCATATCGCAGCAATGAAGAACTTCTTGACATTCTGCCATCCCTCTGTGCCGCTTTGCTGGCAGTCTTCATTAGTACAGACAGCCAAGGCTGTGCCCCATGGTATCTGGGAAAAGGTCAGACAGAGAGTCTTATTTGTGCCATTACTGTGGTTGACAAAAGCTTTTTAGGCTACAAATGGATGGGAGAATAAGTGCATCTAATCTTATCTAATTTGGTAAAGTCCTCAAGTTTAATACAATTGTTTACTGATAAAATCATTGTGACTGAATCTGATAGTGATGAGTAGTGAAAATGGCTTTTGTAGGTCAGACAGTTCATTCTAAAGTGATATAGGGTAATCCGTTTCTGGTTTCTAGCTCAAAATTAGCATTGCAGCATACCTAAGGCTTTTAATTGCTTCAAGTAAGAGGATATGGAAGGGATAATGTACAGGGATAATGACCCCGTCTTGAATCACCCTGAAGGTATTTATGTTGTAATAATGACTGGTTGACTGTACATTATCCTGCTTAATACACAGCTAGTCACTAAATAAATAAATGCATTTACATGAGGATTAAGTTGAAATAATTAAAAAAATTTATCTGTATATTCCTTAAAGTTTAGAGAAAAATAATCCATTACAACCAGGGACGGATTATTACACTGTAATGCCCTCCATGGGCACGGACCTGTCTAAAGGCCTCCAACTCCGATACAGCATCGAGTGATGAGTTTTAGTAATTTCTTTATGTGCGATTGTGATTTAATTAGTTTGTTTTCTGATTTTGCCATTTAGGTTTAATTCATTTTTTATTTCAGTTCTAGTTTAGTTTTTATTTATTTTCAGTTAATAATTTTAGTTGCTTCAGCCTATTTATTTCAATTTCAGTTTATTAGGGTTTTTCATAACCGTTAACATTATAAACACAGATAAACATAGCTAAAAGCTATTGTAGTTCCCCTCACTCCACAACAAATCCTTTAAATTTAACAGAATTCAGAAAATAACAAGAACGAAAAACAAGTAGGCCTATAAACATCAAACCAAAACAAAATCATTTAGAGTGAAACCAGAACAGAAACCGATGTTGGGCTCACGTAGCCTACCTGTCTCATTCTGCACAAATCCAAATCTTTCTACATTCCTGATGTATTTGTATGCTAAACTATTATTTATTATGTAAACTAAGCCGTGTACTTCACTCGTGTTCCAATATTTGTGTAAAACATCATCCTTCAAATGCGCAAAAATCTGCTTGGCAAACACCACAGTGGGACAGTGGTAACTTTTTATATGTTTGGTTGACTATTATATTTTGATAATGAACAGGTTGCGTTGTCAAGTTAGCAATGCTAGAATAGATCCCGCAGATCGCCTCACGTGCACACACACAACATACATCAATCGTGAATTAGCTGTTGTCATCAGAGCTCGTGCAACCGCCCTGGAGAAACTGTGAGACTGTAATAAGCCATCTGCTCGCGAATTGCTCTTGCGTTACTTTGACGGCATACACTGCTTCAAGTCAGACGCTGATCGGTTTGCGCTGTGCCACATGAAGTCAAACGCACCTTATGAATTAGATGTGCTCAGACGGTGCACTCATGCTCCGCCAATGAATTATCCAAACAATTCACGTTTGTTAAGAAAATTGGGTGGCACAAATTCTTTCTCGGGGGAAAGAAGCGGTGTAGCGCCGGGCCTGCCCCCAAGTCTGGGCCCCCCTCTGGTCTAGTGCCCTGGGCACATGCCCAGTAGGCCCGTGTGTTAATCTGTCCCTGATTACAACATATAAATCAACATCAGTTGCATTTTTCTGAAAGTAATGTTTTTTTTATTTTTTATTTTTATTTTTATGAAACAAAAGACATGAAAGTAGCGCCAGTTTTACTAATTAGAATAAGCAAACTGATATACTGTCACCAATGGTTGCAATAAAGATGAGCGCAGGATCTTAATGCAGTGTTTTGAAGGTTTATTTAACATAGAACTCAACAAAACAACCAACGTAAACACAACGAGAACTGACAATGAACTAAAAGAAACACATAGCTTAAATACACAGACCAAACTAAATAACCAAATGAGCAGCAGGTGCAAACGATAATCAAACAATGAATAACCAAATAACTAACTGAAAACACAGGAAACTGAAATAACTAGTGCAAAACCACTCAAACATACACAGATCACCCTTGACATATCCCCCCCATCATTAATTATGACAAAAAGTGCAAAGGTGGGAGGGGGATTAGGCAGAGGACATGGTGCAGGAATACAAAACTGGAACCAGGACGGAGATGACAACAGGAAGAGCCAGGGTGGAAATGAAGGTGGGAGGAGCCAGGGTGGAACCCCCAGCAGGAGAGACAGGATGCAGGCCCACGGTGGAGTTGAGGGAGGGCAGGAGGAGACATGGTGGAATCTTGGCAGCTGGAACCAGGTGGACAGTAGACAGAGACGGAGATGCTGGCAGTTGAGATCCAGGCGGAGATGAAGACCTGAAGGGACTGGGTGACACAGAAGGTGGAGCCACATCGGTGAGAGACCGAGGTGGAGGCTGAGTGGCCAAGGACCAAGGCAGGGCTGGAGCCCGCCAGAGCCGAAAGGGTGGAGGGACGAGTCACCAACGAAGTCTCGTAAATCCATGGTGACAGCAGAGTAACAACTGGCCAAGACGGAGCCGGAGGGATGAGGAAGCCTGGTGGAGCTGTAGGGATGATGGTCCCAGGTGCAGCCGACTGGTCGACAGGCCGAGGAGGAGTGACGGGCACGGAGGTTATAGTCGGAGCTAGTGGGTTAACACTCCAGGGATAGACTGGTATATACTCAGCCTGAGGTGAATTTATAGTGCACTGAGCAGGAGATGAAGGGCTGAGGAGAGGCAGTGCAGGCAGGGCTGAAGTACTGGGCAGTGCAGACAAGGGTTTCACAGACAGTTCTCTTGGCTGTTACAGGACAGACATAAAACAATTCGTCAGGCTCTGGGACGATCCTTGGCTCAGGTCCAGTTACTGGCACTGGTATCGTGGTGGGCTTTGGCTCTGTGTCTGAGGTGGGCTCAGGCTGGTCTTTCTTTGGGCCGGTGGTGGCAGAAGGTGCGCTGTTTACCTCCTCACTCTCGCAGATGGTGAAGGGGGAACAGCTGTGGAGGAGTACCCAGTCCACGTACTCCTTGTAGGTGGTATAAGTCCACAAAAGCCCGGGTGTGTCTCTTGAGGGGACTGTTCCCCCTGCGAGAAGACGGTCATTTTTACTGCTTCTAGGTCCATCTTAAGGTCAGTTCTTCTGTCACCAATGGTTGCAATAGAGATGAGTGCAGGATCTAAACGCAGTGATTTGATGGTTTATTTAACATAGAACCCAGGACTAGAAAACAACAACAGAACTACCAACATAAACACGACAAAAACTGACAACGAACTGAAAGAAATGCAGAACTTAAATACACAGTCCAGAACTGAAAGAAAAGCAGAGCTTACATACACAGACCAAATTAATTACACAAACGAATCTAACTGCAAACTATAATCAAACAATGAATAACCAAGGTAACTAACTGAAAACACAAGAAACTGAACTAAACTAATGCAAAACCACCCAAACATAATAAAGAACACATAACTCATGACATATACAGTACAGTCTTGCCATGGATGAAGGTGATTAGGAAATATCAGACCATTGGATGGTGCAATTTACCAATCCGATTTTAATATTCAAGAGAGCTGTGTTTAACACTCTGAGGTTTAAAGGTCACGCCGGCGATACCACCGTGGTTTTTTTCTTACCAGTGTGAAAGAGACTCAAAATACTCCGTCGATGTTGCACATACAATTAAGAGTTATACACCATTTTAATCTGTGGAATATCTTCTTTTATTTGTGTACACTCAGAGTAAAAACAAAATGTTGTGCTTTTTTTAAAATAAAGAAAACTAACATGATGCGTGATCTCTCGTCTCCCTCTGAACGAAGTCCAATCTGATAGTTCTCAGAAAATGAACTGTAACTTAGTGAATACTAATCACAAAAAAATTATACTTATGTCAAAAGAAATATTGAGATGTCAGGTTTTAAATCGTGTAAGTCAAATCGAAAACTACAATTTTCTGTTTATGTAATCTGTATGAAAAGAGAGCCATGTCAGAAGTTTGTGATTCAGCTCATTATCCACTAATGCGGCAACGCCCACGGAGCCAGCGCTATTCAGACGCAAATTCAGTCAATACATGCAGACATCGTCTCAATCGTGTATTTATTGTCTTCAAAAGTGTTTTGAATAGCCATATTTAGCGATCTCTGGCCTCTGTTAGTTCCTTGATTGTCACATGATATGCCTCTTCTTTTACTGAGGCATTTGTGGACAAAAGGGGCAGAGCGCCCTCCAGCTGCAAGTATGAATTGAAAACACAGTACAACACAGTATCCAGCGCTCACAGTGATGACAATAAATACTGAATAAACATTACTCCTCTGTATAGAAAATTGATATAAACATATGAGAATCCATCAATTTTTCTCCAAATGTGCATGCTTTTAAGCATATTATGGTCAATGTAAGATTTTAAGAGTCAAAATGTGAAGCTNCAGCGATTGTGCCCATCAGCGGGGACCAGGGAACGACCGCACCCAGTAACGCACAGACGAAATGACATCTTGAAAAAGACGCAGGGTTCGTCTGTGAAACTCTTTTAGAAGGGAAAGAAATCAGCTCTCTCGTGCCGAAGCACACAGGGAGTGTCACGATGTGTTCGGGTACACCACTCCCCGAACACAACGGAAGAACTGGCCCAAATCGCAACACTGCGGGGACTTCAAGCAATGCTGTAACAACAGCAGTTGAGAGCAATCGCTCAGGCTCCTCGGGAACTCGCGACCTCGCTGTCGTGCCGTCACACCAACACAGAAGAACTCTTCTTTGTTTTTAATTCTCTGAAGTCTGAAAGCTGGAGACACCAACTGTTGGCTCCGAAGCGAAAGACAGAGTGCGATCGCATCTGCTTCCTATTTATATACACCTGTCGGAGGCGGTGCGCATTATGCAAATATCGCACGCCAATTCCATTGGCCTGTTTTAGTTCACTCGAAGCTGATAGGGCTCTAGCGATATCCCAATTCGTCGGTCACTACTGACGTACGTCGAACGTGACCGACTGAAAGGGAACTCTAGTTTACAACCTCCAATACCCAGAAGTCTTGTGAACACAGATTTAATATATATTTTTAGGCCTTATTTCAGGGACTTAAGTTTTTTGTTTTTTCAATAACCACGCATAAACATTATTCCTTCAAAAACACAAACATGTACATACATGTTCCTCACATATTATTGTAGCCTAGTTTGTGCTGAATACAGTGTAATGACACTTGTGTCATTTATATGTTTATGAACAACTGAAAAAAGCACAAATGTCAGGGCATGTCAAAACTTCTCCAGGGCTCCAAAAATCCTCAGACCCCAGAGGGTTAAAAAGGCAATATTGGTAGTAATTTTAATATTGGTTCATACCTAGTATAATTTATACTGGGTTGACTTTGACAATAGTCTTATTAAAAAAATGTTTGACTGCTGGACAAATGATTGAAGACAGACACAGACTAATACATTCCATTGGTTAAACCAGATGTCTCTTCAGAAAGTCAAACTACTTAGGTCTGTACGATTCATTTTAATTTAACAATTTTTTAATTGACGTTTATTCAGCAAGGGTGCATTAAATTGATCAAATGTTAGAATGGAGACTTTTACATTGTTACAGAAACGTTCTGTTTCAAATGAATGCTGTTCTTTTGAACTTTCTATTCATCAAAGAATCCTGAAAAAATATATCTATAATCAGTTTCCACAAAAATTATTTCTGAAAAACCACGTGGCACTGAAACTGGAGTAATGGCTCCTGTTAAAAATTCAGCTTTGCACCAGGAATAAATTACGGTTTAAAAAACATATTTCAATTTTTACTTTATTTTTGGTCAAATAATTGCAGCCTTAATGAGAATTAGAAACATTCACTTCTCACAATCATTTAAAAAAATGTTTGTCTTTGTACATTAATCACAGGACAGGAGAAAGTATTTTAACGTAGAAAAAAACATACTTCACCTTTAACTATCAAGTCTTTACAGTTAACATTGTTTGCAACAAGCATCATTAAACTTTAATGATACCTTGTAGCCAAGTGACTTGCAAGAATGAGTAAAGCAATTTAAAATAAATCAGCAGAATACTTATCTCATTAATACATTTAAAATGAATCAGTGGAATGTTTACCTCATTAATATTGATCATGTGCGCAAGCAGGCTGCTCATGCTTACAGACATGTATCAATGGCCTTGACAGCACATGTAATGATACCTGTTTCTGGCCTGTTTGATCTTATCCTCCAGTTGCAAAGGGTGTTAGAAGACCCAATGGTCACGTGCAAGTCCTGGTTCTAGTGCTTTATACTTCCCCCACTTCTATTAGTAGAGTTGAGGTGAATAAATCCAATGTTATCTAGAATTAGAAGTTCAATTTGAACACTATGAGAGGTCAATACTGAAAAAAACCAAACAAAAAGACAACAGACAGTTTAGTGCTCATTGTTAAATAACCTTCAGATCAGCCATCCGATGATGGACAACTGTGTTGAAAGGGGGACGTTATTAGAAATTGCCAGCAGCGAGTGTCTCTTTGAGGACGTCCTGCGACTGGAGGAGGTTTCTGGAAAATTTTCCCCCCAAGGTCAGTTTCAGGGATCATAGTCTTTACGACTCACCTCTCTGTGTACTTGCCATAATTGTAAGAGTACACCTAATTGTGTAACCCACACCTGAAGGGATGTCAAGCTCGGTCTACTTAATTAGACTGTCGAGGGAGAGGTAATTAACCTAATACAGTTTAATTACACAGAGTGCGTGTCCCTGAATGTTTAATCAAATGTTTATTTCGGTGTTCAATTCTGCGTGCAATAGACTGGCATCATTAAACTTCAAAGTCATGGAAATCGTCAGTACTCAGGATATAGTGAAGATATAGTGGTTTTAACAATTGATAGTCAAGTTTTTTTGCAGTCTATAAATAATAAATGACAGTATGTACCGTACTGAATAAAGAAGAAACTTGACCGTGGCTCTTTTTAAGTGTAAGTGATACAAAGAATGTTCGCCACCTTTTTTTTTTTTATGGTTCTCAACCTCAGCAAAAATATAAAGCAATAAAATAATATAACTCTAAATTAAAATGCTAAAAAATAAACACAATACCAAGATGTCGTCAGGTCTGTTGTGGTTAGAAAGACGCACAAAAAAGGCAATATCGTTAAATATTCTTTAATAAAGAAAACATGCAGGGGAGATATCTACATCAACCACTGCAAACCAAAGATGATAAACGACAAATAACAGAATGAAACAGGAAGTATATATACACTAAGGCTGCATGATAAATCATATTTCACAGACATATTTTTAAACAAAGTTACATCAAGTAATCAATTCTGATGGAAAATACAGCACAGAAGAGACTCCAAAGATCTTACATTTGAAAATAATCAAACATATCAGAGCTATTAGGTCTTAAAGTGACAGCAGCCTAATACGTGCTTGACGTGCTTTGATGTGGCGTGACCATAGACTGTAAAAAAGTGCATGACAGATCTCTGTATAGGCGCCTCAGTTCAACTGGCAGTGGGGAGCGCGAGTGAACGCGATCATCTCTTCCTCTTTAATACTAGCTACAGAATAAACATGAATGAACATCTAAAGGTATGTTGAAAGATACAATACAACTTACTGAAACATATCTCTTGTAATCGCTCAATCAGTGTTTCAACGGCGGAAAGACGTCAATAAAACAGCTTGTAAACAATAGCTATGTCATAGCATTTACCTCAGAAAAGCCATTCAGTGTAAAGTTTGTTAGTTCACCAGAGAAATGAACTCTTTCGCTTAATCTATGCACTGTATTAGCCCATATATTCATTATATTTTACTTAATCTGTTAGAGATGTCTTTATTATTTAATGTGTGTTTATCTGTCATGAAAATGACAGCCACTGTGTAGAAATTATTAGGCTATATTTCAATAACAAATTGGAGTAAAACATAATTTTATAATTAGATTTTGAAGTTAATGCAAAAACTGCCTTTTGTGCAGCTTACATGTTTGCGTACAATTTGTTATTTGAGTGTTGATTATTATATCTAAAAATAAAAAGTGATTGAATTTAGGCTGACAGTTTGAGCTCAGTTGTTATCCTTTAATATTATAGTAGCATAATGTTTAAGTAAGGGCATAATGTTAAAGTTTATAGCATTAGCAGAGATCATTTTTTATTCTTAAGAAACTTAGTTATAATATAATTTAATATATTTAAAGACAAAAACACAATTTGTTCAGTTAACCACTGTTTAATAATAATAATAAAAAGCAATTTAATGTTTAGTTTTCTCCCCACCTGCTGTACCGAACCTGTACCGAACCGTGACTTCAAAACCGAGGTACGTACCGAACCGTGAGTTTTGCGTACCGTTACACCCCTAATATTTGTAATTACATCAAAAGTGGATAACGGTCAGAAACGTGCATTTATACACAAACTTTTTATTTTTTGCTCAATTGTCATGGAATGGAACGCAGAGAATTGTGGTATATCAAAAGGCAGTGAAGGATGAAGGTATCTCAGGAGACAGGAAGTGAAGCTAACATTTGATTAGCTTCACTTCCTGTGAAGGTATCTCAGGAGACAGGAAGTGAAGCTAACATTTGATTCGGACGTGCCTTAATGCCTTCCTACTTTGGAATGAATCCTTCGAAGGCAGCATTTTTAAGCTTTCGGACGCAGCCCAAGTGTGGCAGGGTAGGTAAGTTCCCTCCCTTGTATTTGTGTTCACTACATGATTGTCAGGAGTGAATATCAGCACTCAATCCCTGCTTATTTAAAGGCTGTGGTTATGCCACCTGGGTACTGTATGTGTTATTGCGATCTCTGCCCCTTGGTATGTGCGCTTCTGTTTAAAGGTATGTTTTTAGCTGTTTGGCTAATCTTGCTGTTGGTGCACATGCATTATTAAATCATGCTTATCTATATTTGAGGCTTCGCGGGTGTATGCTAGCTGTTTATTACTCCCAGGTACAGTATGTTGATTTTAACTACTTGTTTATTTGGAGGTAACTTGTGTGTTTATTTCATTTAGATTTTGTACCATTCATAATATAAGCTGCTGCAAACTGTACTGTGGGCAACTGTATGTTTCAGTGACCATTATCCATATATATTTTTTTTATATAGTAATGTGTGAGTTGGGTTTTTGGTTAACAAATGTTTTATTTGTTTTTTTAATAGGACAACTTCTTTGTGGGCATTCTGTTTCTATAGGGACATCAGGGTCATCACTTCTCGTATAAATGGTAGTAGGACGGCACTACTGTTTTGCTGTGTGTAGTTTGTTGTTGTTGTTGTTGTTGTTGTTGTTGTTGTTGTTTTGTTATTTTAATTTATTTTTTGTTTTCTCTCATGTTAAAGCTGGTGACTGGGTGGTATAGCATCTGTTTAGGGCAATCGTGGCCTAATAGTTAGAGAGACAGACTTGAAACCTTAAGGTTGTGTTTTCGATTCTCAATACCAGCAGAAAAATGTAGGTGGGGGAAGTGAATGAACAGGGCTCTCTTCCACGCTCAATACCCACGACTGAGGTGCCCTTGAGCAAGGTACCTAACCCCCAATCACTCCCTGGTGGCGCAGCAAATGGCTGCCAACTGCTCTGGGTGTGTGTCTACGGTTTGCAGTGTGTGTATATTCACTACTTACTGCTCCTAATGTGTGTCTACTAACTTGGATGGGTTAAATGCAGATGTTAACAGTATTGGGTAACATACTTGGCCTTCACATCATGTCACTTTCACTTTTTTGACCCGCTTACTGCCATATGTGCTTGAGTTGTGCATACATGCCTGCCCTTTTGTCATAGTGATACCGGCTGTTTGTAAGTTTTGTTGTTGTTGTTGTTGTTAATTTTTGCTCATCGAAGTAATCTTATGCCCTATTGTCATCTTGACTGTTTTATCTATTTATGTGGAATTAATAAATTGTTTTTGTAATGATACCCACATCTCTTTGCCTTCCTTGTTACTGAACCTGTGTGGCCTATTCTTAAATGGATAGTCATTTCCCTATTCTTGAAGGGGTGGCGTAGCCAACTTTCTATTCTGTATGTTCAGAGATTTTGTTCTAGTGTCATCTGTCCTAGTCCTCACCTACACAAGGAAACATCTTAGGTTGAGAACGAGATTCTGTGTTGTGGTGTTGATGCTATGGGGCACCTTTTGCACAGCTGCGGCATATGTCAGAATGCTATTGCTCCTACATAACAGCTTATTTTTTTATCAGTTATTTTGTCTATGGGTCGCTATATTTCTACTCATTCTAAATCATATACAGATAAAGTAGCACAGTAAGATTACATTTATTTGAATGAATTAGTGAGAGAGCGATTGCATGTGTGAATTAATCCTACCTCTGTGCAGCGTTTCTCTACTAATAGTGAAGCTGAGGGTTTTAGTTACTTCAAAAAACTGAAAATAATATATGCTAGCACTTTTCAGTTTTTAAGCTGTTTTATTGATAAATCACAGGACAGCATTGACAAGTGCAACTTACTGTCTGTATGTATGTGCATGTTACAATGTAGCAGCACATTAGTTTAGAACGGTGATTAATTTAGATGTACAATAAATGACCCACTAGGCTCCTCACATGTTGTCTTCTGCCATGTTGTTTGTGTCAAAATCATGTGATCAGAGACTAGTCAACGTCAAGCTTAAAGTGTCATGGAAAAGCGTTAAAGTCGACTAGTCAGTGCAACCCCTACTGAGCACGTGTAAACACACACCGATCTAGTGGCAGACGGCAGTCTATTACATCACACACAGAGCGCCCGTGCACATAAAAGAGTGCCTAAGTTACACGTCATCAACTATTTTTGCCCACTAGGTAGTGAAATGTGCACAAACAGAGTGAGCATAATGTTGGGTGTGTCTCAGTCAGCTCCCTAGTTCAGTAATCAGGGCACTGATTAGGGAGTTGGGCATTATAAGGGCCTCATTCGCAAAATCCTACCAGTGCACTGACATGTTCGCTTCCTAAAAAGTAAATACACTGTGAAAACCAGGGAGCATCGATGCTCAATATGTTCCCTTAACGGAAGTTCTGATGTGCGAAACAAAAATCACATGAGCCAACTCACTACACATAATGACATGCAATATTTTTTTTTAAATGCAAACCATTTAGTTATATTTCAGCATAAACACATCGCTAGACAGGTAATGAACATAATCTAACATTTATTATTTATTTACTGCTGAAATGTTGCACGAATATGTAACAAGCAAAGTATTTATCATACTGTACTTTAAATAACATTAAAACATAATGTCAAAAAATATATCAGTTCTGCTGTTTTTCATAAAAACCAGTAGTGATGTTGAACAATGAGGACGTTGTTATGTCGCCAGACATAGAGTCATCAGTGTCCCAATGTGTAGTGAGCTAGGGTTCTCCTAACTATCCTTACCAGTGCCCGAATTTGCATACACGATATACTGATTCACGACCTTGGAAGCAAGGGAGCTGATTGAGACGCACCCATTAAGTGAATATGCAGAACTAGCTAGAGTCAAAAAAACATGTCAACACCTAACCATGTGACTTGTACAGTGGCTCTGTTCCCTAAAGCCTTTGTCCCAAGCAGAACATATTCTGGCCTGAGAGGCTCATTGGGAGCAGCCAACTGAAGGGAGCATGCAAATGTTTCTGACTTCAGTAGTTAGTAAGAAGGGCTGGCTACAACCTTCAGAATGCCATCACTCAAAGAGGAGCAATGTCCCTTGACAAACAAGAGAAATGGGGCATATCATTTTTGTTTTTCAACCATCCCCAAAACTCTAATTTGCCAGGCTCTATACCCCAAGGGAATTAGAGGGGAGCTTAAGCCCTACTTAAAACCCCAATAAGTAGTTGGGGAGGGTGGAATAAGAATGGGAGACTATGTTCTTTCCTATTTATTCAGCTCTTTCCCTGACTACAGAAAAGGTACCTCCAGCACTGCGCCAATGGTACCAGCAACCTCCAGCACTGCGCCTAAGTGGGCAATAAATATTCCAAGCGATCTACCTCTACTCTCATCCTTACTGTACACGGATCATACTAGAAGAGGCTTCTAGGGGGAAGCATTTAACCCTACTTAAAACTTCAATCTGAATAATTGGAGAGTGCGGTAAACGGGAACGTGAACTAAATCACGGGTAACCACGAGTAAGACACACAATAATACAAAAACAACATTAAATGAAGATTTAGAACCTTATCCAATCAGCCGAGTATGGCGTTATTTTACTGCCAAATGTCGAGAGCGCATTATTGTGATGCGAGAGCACATACATGTAATGCTCGAGCGCAAAACTCTCTGCTCGCGCGCAGATTTCCTTTGCTCTTACACAAAACTGGACGCGCACTCTCAAATATACAGTGCCTTTCCTCTCGCTCAGATATTGCATGTGCTCTCAAACTGTGTCCTGCGTGCTCGCAAATCTCTCCGTGCTCTTGCACTAGAAATTAATTTGTTTCACATTAAATGCTGTCAAAAGTTATCTACCAATCAGAATAGATGAGTGATCGATAAAAATGCTACGTGGAATCTTATTGGCTGAGAGTGAACTGTGCTTGGAATTCTTTCGACAAAGATGGATATTTAATTTCTTTACAATTTAATAATATTTAATAATATTAATCAAATGTAGGCCTATCTTAGATATGGCATGGAATGGGGCGCTTGGATGATTTGTATGTTAATAAGCTTGTTTGTCTAACTGCATCACATTACAGGTCAAACCCCACTGAACGATTTATCAAAAACCATCAGCCAATATCATGGACCAAAACATTAAATTAAACATTAATTGAAAACTAAATATTAAACAACTAATTTAATGTTATAAATCAGTATATTTAGAATTGTGTAAAATGTTATAAATTAGCCTATTAAAAATATTTATTAATTTAAATGAATTCATTACAATATTGTTTGAAATTAATGAAGACTTTCGTCCAGTGTCTTTTTAACCAATCGCTTGAATGATTCTGATACATCAAATACATTTTAACAGCCACTGGTTGCCACCTACTGGCATAACAGTGTAATAACATTAGTTTCAAAGGTCATTTAGCTACTCATTTTGACTGCTGAAATCAGTGTATATTCGGACTATAAATTGTTATTGCAATACTTGGGTTATTGTTTAATGTTTGCAACACAGAAGTAGCAATAGTGTGTTGTTGAAAACGCCTTGTGAATATAGCTTACATGACCATTGCTTTCAGCGACAATGCAAAAGCAGGTTTAAATATTCCGGTATGATCGTATTTTCAAAGGTTTAATAGACATAGCTGAATCAATGTCATTTAGGAATAAGGTTGCGTTCTTTTAATGATTAATCGTGCACACATATGGGCTTATAGCTAAAGTATTTTTGTATGTCATATTTGTACCAGACCTCAAAAGAAATTCACTATGGTGGTATATTTGATCTCCACATTTTAAGTATTTAGGGAATGATGATCTGAACCTGATCTAAATAGTTCTGTCTGAAATCAGAAGATATTTTTGCTAACACTTTATAATAAGGTTTCATTAACATTAGTTCACTACATTAGTTAACATGAACTAATAATGAACTGCACTTCTACAGCATTTATTAATCTTTGTTAATGTTAATTTCAACATTTACTAATACAATATTAAAATCAAAATTTGTATTTGTTAACATTAGTAAATGCACAGTGAAGTAACACAACCAACAAACAGTTGTATTTTTAACTAAGGTTAATAAAGATTAATAATCACAGTAATGTATTGGTCATTGTTAATGTTAGATAATACATTAACTAATGTTAACAAATAAAAAACTTTATTGTAAAATGTTATTATTTTATATAAATTTCAACACAAGTACACAAAATGTATGACCACAATAACTTTAAGAACCTTTTTTTGTTTGTTTGTTTGTTTAGATAAATTGGGGATTGACCTGTAATGTTATGCAGTTAGACTAGGTTACATTTGATTAATATTATTAAATTGTAAAGAAAGAGATAATAAGAGAGCACTGTGTATTTGAGAGCGCGCGAGAGCAAAGAAAAATCCGCACGCGAGATTACATGTATGTGCTCTTGCGTCACAATAATGCGCTCTCGACATTTGGCAGTAAAATAACGCCATAGCCGAGAGCAACTTTCTGCTTCTCACGAGCTTAGGAGATTGGGAAATGGACAACCCCCTCCCAAACTCCTGCCAGCTCAACCTGCAGCATCAGGGCCCAAACCTCGGGGTGCAGACACTCGTTCCTCTTCCCTCGAGAAAAGCGACAAACATGAGCGAAACTTTTTCACTGAAAACTTTTTGCAGTGAGCTCATTCAGCTCCCCCAAGAACTGAACGCGTGTGCTGTGCTCCAAGGCAGATAACACAGAGCTTGTAAAGCAATGACATGGAGGAACACACTTCTTTGATATCTTGTTCTCCATTGACATACGCTACAAAAAAATCGTCTCCTAAAGGCAAAAAAGCTGATGATGTGTAATTTTTATATGGGCACTTCGCATGTGATGTCATAGACTGCCGTCTGCCAACAGATTGGCATGTTTACATGTGCTCAGACACCGGTTACTCTGAGGGCGTTCCCCGTAGCGTCAACACAAAGACGCAGCGTCAAAGTTCCATTTCGAAAGGGAACAAACAACAAAGTAGTCAAGACTAAACCACAATGAATCTCAAGAAACAAAAACACAGGAACAGAAAGACAACTAAACTAATCGATCCTGACAGATGTAAACTGAAATCATATTTCTTTTCATTTCTCCTTACTACTGTTTTTATTGGTGAATTCATGGATGATTATTTATGGAAGGTATTCTTTATATTTTTAAATTATCATTTTGTATAAGGTACATATTGTCTTTATTCTGTGAAAGCCCATGCCATCAACAACTCAGTTGATTGATATTGTAAAAAAGTTATAGAGATTCATAGCATGCCATTTATCTGACACTGCCAGCTGGACACTTTCAGATAAGGGCCACTTTAATGGCTCCGGGAGGCACAGCAGTTTAAATAATTAGATCTAAAGGTGACTTTTGACTTTACAATGGGGGTAGGCATGAATGAGTATGTGCTAAAGGGGAGAAGCAGATTTCACTTAATCTAAACTGGAGAAAAAGTCACTGAAAACAAATAGATTAGACTGCAAATTAAGATCACAATCTGAGTGCTCTCAAGCAAAGATGGAGATAGAATCAATAGGTCTCACACCGGGTCAAAGAACAATTCAAAGGGAACCTATTAAAACAGCAGAAAGTGAGGGGAAAATCACATTTCCATTGCATCAGCGTGTGCAAAACCAGTACGATAAGCAATGAATAAATTATTCCATGCTTTACTGCAAGGTCAGGGTGGCATGTCTTCTCCCATGGCGCTGCATCCCACGCTAGGAAGAACATACCCACACGCAGGTCAAAGTCTTCAACCTTCCTTGTACAGTACACATACACATACAGTCAAACTGATTCTTCTTAAACTTTTTATTTCATAAGGCTTTTTTGTCCAGGGCTGGATAATGATTCTACGCCAGGACGTTGTGCTTAACCTCTGCCTGGGCTCTGCATGTGGGAAGCTGCTCGCTATGAGACGAGTACCATCCTTAACAACTCTAAAATGAAAAGCATCTAGTATAGAAACTCGTTCTATATAAGGCCTGGCCAATCAATCTAATCTCTTGTCAAATTTTCTCCCTCCATACTTGTGATTATTTATGTGATAAAAGGGGTAATAACATGATGCCCCCATCACTGGACTGCACAATTTATAAGAGGCTGTAAATATCTCTAAACTATAAACACGTTCATTATTTATAACGTGCTGAGGAGGCATGTTTTGGGCATTATTTATATGCAAGCTCCTACAAACACTTTTTGAATCTGTGTCAGCATCTTGCTTTAAACTTGATCTTTTAAAATACGAAGGTCATGGTGTTATGTTGGCTCCTTTTCTGGCTTTTACCAGTATTTACAGCCAGTTACCTCTAGACATTTAGTCAGGACTGGGACTGTGTTCGAAATCGCCTCCTATTCATTATTCCCTATATTACTCCACTAATATAGTCCACTTGAAGGAGTGAATAAAAACGAGTGAGCAATTCGGACACTGAGTGAGCTGGAAGGGCTTCCGCTTCTGAATAGTTTGCTTGCTGTTTAATAATCATTTGAAGCTTGGCAAACTGGCAGCTCCAATCCAGGGTAATGAAAAGATTTATCTTGAATTGTATCAAGGAAATAAGCATGTATAAACCTTATTAAACTATTTAATAATCAATTAAAAATGAATTTATACCTGTATGATAATACCCAGATTGGACTAGCGGTTTGGAAAATGGATGGATGGATGATTCAGCTGCGGGTGCCATCTTCTAGCGAGACGCTGGAAGTCATTCGGCATGACCCTCACAGTGCATTATGGGTATTCTGTAGCTGGTGAGCATACATCAGTTGTAGGCTGCGTCCGAAAACTTGATGTGGTCCAATGTGGCTACAATTTAAAGGATTAGTTCACTTTCAAATGAAAATTACCCCAAGTTTTACTCACCCTCAAGCTATCCTAGGTGTATATGACTTTCTTCTTTCTGATGAACACAATCTGAGATATATTGATAAATATCCTGACGCATCCAAGCTTTATAATGGCAGTGAGCGAAACCAACGAGTATAAGCTGAAGAAAGTGCTTCCATCCACATCCATCCATCATAAACGTACTCCACACGGCTCCGGGGGGTTAATAAAGTCTTTCTGAAGCGAAGCAATGCATTTGTGTAAAAAAAACAATCCATATTTTACAAGTTATGAAGTAAAATATCTAGCTTCTGCCAGACCGTCTTCCGTATTCAACCTATGAAGAAAGTGTAAAACTCTCGCAGTTCAAAAAGCTTATGCTACATCCTACGCTTTCCCTATTCAACATACGGAAAAAGCTTAACTGACGCGACGCCAGTTGACACTTTCTTCGTAAGTTGAATACGGAAGGCTGTCTGGCGGAAGCTAGATATTTTACTTCATAACTTGTTAAATATGGATTTTTTTTTTCACAAATGCTTTGCTTCAGAAGGACTTTATTAACCCCCCGGAGCCGCGTGAAGTACGTTTATGATGGATGGATGTGCTCATACTTGTTGGTTTCGCTCACTGCCATTATAAAGCTAGGATGCGCCAGGATATTTATTAATGTATCTCCGATTGTGTTAATCAGAAAAAAGAAAGTCATATACACCTAGGATGGCTTGAGGGTGTGTAAAACTTGGGGTAATTTTCATTATAAAGTGAACTAATCCTTTAATATCATACAGATATAAATTAATTTTCATCATGTTTCCAGCAGAAGTCACAACAGAGTTATAATTTCATATAAAGTAGATGAGTAAACTGCATTTAATAAATGCGACTGAAAACATACTGTCATTGACATGATGATTAAATACAAAAGAATCAAAATATTAATGCCACGATTTTACTAGTGATAAATAAGGATTCGTATACATTTGTTTGTCTAAAAGTTGTTCATACAATTCACGTTTTAGTGCTGTCAATATATCAGTATTGTATGTTTCAGTGTGTATGAAAATGTACATGTGGTAAAACCACACTTTATGTAAAAATACACACGAATACTCATGAGATTACTTTTCAGCCGATGATAAGGAGCCAACCAGTGTGTTTATGAGCTCATAATTTCAAAGAGTGCACAGATGGAACAAACTCACAGTGTCCACACTGAGTCAGCACTGAGAAACTGTACTTATTTTTGATCTAGGGTATATTTGAAATGCAAATAGGCTTTTTATGCAGAAAGCTTCATGGGACCACAGAAACATATTTTAAAACCTACATTATTCTGAATGTCAAATATTATTCTTTATTTTAAACCTCAAACTCTTCCACTCTCTTTAAATCTTGCCTGTCAAAATATGTCCACAAGGTGGAGGTGTGCTCATTAGCTATTAGCTGAACGTCAGCCATCTACAAACACAAACACATTCAAATGATTTTATTAAAAATAGCTTAAAGGTTAATACTAGGACCTGCCGTGAGTTTGTAGGTAAGATCATGGAAATAGGCACACCAAACTGCCATAACATAAAAACATTCATAGAACCAATGCAACATTTTTAAGGGAAAGTGCTAAAAAATAATTGTTCTCTACATACAATACTCTTATTCAGTAATGCATTAAATTGATCAAAAGTGGCAGCAGAGACATTTATAATGTTATAAAATATTTCCATTTCAATCTGGTATTGACCTTCATGACTGGCTTGGTACGGGAGGAAGATGCCTTTCATTATTCGACGCACTTGACAGCAAGGCATTTCGAGCTGATACATTCATACCCTTCCTGCCAAATAGCATTAAATGTGCAGAGGTTATATGGCCTCTAACGGTGCTAAAAGTCACTCTGTCTGTTGCTTTTTCTCAGTAAGTGGCCTGGAGTAGAGAAATGGAGACATATGGTGGTGTGCCTGAAAATAAGATTAAAGCGGGTGGAAGGGTCTGAGAAGTGAACAAATGCTATCAATGAGAGACTTAACCTATGCTTGAACTGATTCTGCTTGATTGGATTCAAATCATTGGGAAAATATGCATCAGTGTATTAAAATGATCATTCATGCATGCATTTGTAATGCGCTTAACCTGTAGTACTCAGGTAGCTTTTCTCAATTGCGTTTTTGCAGCTATATCAGTAAGTACAGATTTGCGGATAAATAAGAGGACTTAGAGCTCAAAGGTGCCGGCTGACATAATGGAATATCCTCCTTAAACTGAAAACCGACACACACAGAGAGCTTAAGAGATACACCTGAAAGACAATGAAAAACAGTTAACACAATGCTATAATCCAATAGATTTTACTGAGCACACTGGTAAAACAGCAAAAGACGCAAGCGTAATCAGATGTTCAGCCAACGATCTGTGGGCGTGACGTCTAAGGCTGAAACTAAGGCCTACCTTAGCAGTCAGATAACAGACGAAAAAAGGAAAAAGGTAAGTAGGCCTTATATATTTCACTTTAAAACTGAATTTTATGGGAACCATTTTAACTATTATAATCCTGGTATCTCTATTACATTGCCTTACATTACTTTACATTACATGGCCTCTTTTTTTGGGGAGGGACTGAAGCCCAAACAAACTAGAGACAAGCAAATAGTCACAGAACATTGGTGCATTTAGAGATTTCTGACCATTGAATTAGATTTTGAATACTCAAATGAGATCAGTCATTACATGTACATCATCTGCATGATCATTGGCTATGTAACATAATATGACTAAAAGTATTACATAGTAAAATAAGCACCAGCATGCTATTTAGAAGTTTATACCAGCCAGAGAAGGCCTTATTGTAAGGACAATTCACCCTGTTTGAGACTATACAGTTTATAGCATTTGTGGATCTCTTTTGTATGAAAGCCTTTTTCTGCCACACAAGAAGGAAAAGTCATGCTTTGGTAAATCATAATTATAGCATATTAAGTCATAATTATGACATACTAAGTCATATTTATAGGATGAAAAGTCAAAAGAATGACAATAAAAAGTCAATTGTGACTTTAAAAGTCATAAGGATGACATTAAAAAGTCAAAATTATGACATGCTAATTCATAATTATGACAAAAAGTTTACAATTTTGAAATTTTGCCATAATGTCGAATTTTTGTCAATGTCGACTTTTTATGTCATAATTATGACTTTACGTCGTAATTTCAGCTTTCATCTCTCAATTATGACTTAGTACAGAATGTCATCATTTTTACTTTTCATCTCATTAATATGACTTGGTATGTCATACTTATGATTTACCAAAGCATTTTTTTATTATGTGGTAGAAATGGGCTTCCATACTTTTGTAATAATTAATTGACTTGTAATATTATTATCTCCTTTTATGATGCATCCCTTTTATTATTCCTCTCTTGTAGGATGCTTCGGATAAAAGGTTCTGCTAAATTAAAAAAATATAAATATAAATTGAGTTTTTTTTTCTTCTTTTCTTACATTCATGTCACTTATATTTTGACTCATATTATTAAGTTATGTGGCATATTTACGCTTAAATATGCAGTTCCTGACTAAGATACAGTTTCCTCAGCACTTTTGATTGAATTCTCTGTATTTAATGCACTCTTTGCTATTCCATCCTCATCAATTTAATATTATATTATCATACGTGCATGTTTATAATGCATTTGTGACCCTATCAGACCTTTTCCTCACCTGTGTGGTTGCATACTATTATGCAGTAACTAACCATACTATTATGGAAGTAACTAAAAGTAGAAATCTTACCTCTCTGTCCTCTCTCTTGGAAAGTCTGATTCATTCAATAATCAATTAATTCTAGTATATCGGTTAGTTTAGACCAGGGGTGGCAAACGTTGATCCTGGAGGGCCATTGTCCTGCAGAGTTTAGCTCCAACCCTAATTAAACACACCTGAAGCTAATCAAGGTCTTCAGGATTACTAAAGTTACAGGCAGGTGAGTGTTTTATTCAGGGTTGGAGCTAAACTCTGCAGGACAATGGCCCTCCAGGTTCAACGTTCTCCCACCCCTGGTTTAGACAAACAGATTATAAAATAAAGCAATAAGCCCCGAAAAGCCGTAGTTTACAGTGATTTTAGAACAGAAAAGGGGTGCAGTACAGAGCATCTACTAAAGTACATATACTATGGCAAGGTTTCATAAAATAAATACACAGCAACAAAATTGTAGTAATTTATTGATAACAAATAATAATTCTTCCGCCAAGCATTGTAGTTCTTCAGCAGTGTAGCAAAATGGTTGCCAAGAAACACAGACGCAGTAATACTGATGTAATAAAGTCACAGGTGTGTTTATACAGTGTTTTACAAACACTTTGAACATGACTCAGCGAATCATTGTCATAGCGTATCAGGCAAAAATGAGAAGGAAGGATCTAAATGCAAAAATATTATTATTATGGTAACACTTTACAATAAGGTTAACATTAGTTAACTACATTAGTTAACATGAACTAATAATGAACTGCACTTCTACAGCATTTATTAATCTTTGATAGTTAATTTCAACATTTACTAATACATTATTAAAATTGAGAGTTGTATTTGTTAACATTAGTTAATGCACTGTAAAATTAATGAAAAAGAACAAACTATGAACAGCTGTATTTTTATTAACTAACATTAACAAAGATTAACAAATACAGTAACAAATGTTTTGCTCATTGTTAGTTCATGTTAGTTAATACATTAACTAATGTTAACAAATGAACCTTATTGTTAAGTGTTATCATTATTGTTATAGGGCCTTATACACACAGGATAATGAGAACAAAACTAGAAACAGGTCTACAACATAATCAGTTACCATAGAAACAAGCTAGTGACTAGTACAGAGGAAACGTCTCGGTTACGTATGTAACCCTCATTCCCTGAAGGAGGGAAATGAGGCGTCTCGTCAGAGATAAACCAATGAATTGGGATCTCATTAGAGAGGCCAATCTACTTCAAGTGTAACTAAAATGTGATAATTGCATCAGCTGCGCTGTCCCGCGACGCAGGTATTTAACGAGCAGCAGGGGCATTGCATACTTCAGGTTTTGGCTGAGGAGCTGAGCCAAAGTTGGTGACCTGGCACCCCAGCAGTGGTACAGCAGCTGTGGCGACAGGATCACTCTTGACATCTTGGATCCCTACCAAAGTGCCACAGTTGCTGCCGCCCTCCAGTGTCCTGCGTAAGCCTGCTGAGCCATCTCGAAGATGGGACAGGGCTTACGCAGAGAGATGAACACTGCCCACACAGTGAACTTGGATAACAATGGGAAAGCATACCCTTTCCATAAGAAAAAGGAACTCTCTGTGGAAGCCACATCCTCCACAGGAGGTCTAGTGGAGAATACACAAATGGACTAACCCTGAAGGGATGTACTTCATATGGAAGTCTCTGAGGTGGCTCTCACCCTGTTTGGGAGGAGGCAACACATGGCAGAGACGGCAGAGCGGACTCTGCCAAGGGGAAAGACACGGAGCTTCCGCTCAGGAGCTTACTGTGGAAGTTACACATATGGGATCCCCTCAGGTTCGCACATATGGGCACCCAGCCTAGAACTTGTAAGGCTTGATTTTCCTGTTAAACGGAAACTGAGATCAAGCATCCTGCAATAAAGCAATAAAATTTGCATAGAGAAGAAAATCTCAAAGAAGTGGCAAATTGACAACACCTTGCCCTAACCCAAAAAGGACAATGCCTCCCCCCCCCACACACACACACACAAACACACCTTCCCTTCCCCCTGACGTAAGTCACTGAAAGTTTATATTCTATGTATAATGTAACTTGTATACATATTGTTTTTCCCTTTCATGTTTGGTATCATTTTAAAGGTCTCAGTGCGATTGGTAAAATGGTCTCAATTTCACAGCAGTCACTGGTATTATGAAGAAGA
>RJVU01059636.1:2652295-2719344 GCA_003731715.1 Anabarilius grahami | reverse complement strand
AACTGGTTCACATGGATACAACAGATGTAGGCCTGGCTCCAGACGCTCCGCCACGTCCGGCTGCCGGGGGTGATTGGAGGACTCAACAGGGTCTGCCTGTAAGGACTCTCTGGAGAATTAAGCGCATACCGCAGCAAGCCGACACTAGGCAGGGGCCTCTCTGTGTCTCTGACCGTTTGAGGTGAGAACACAGGAGGAGACCGCCTCAACATGAAGGCTATAGAATCTAGCAAACGTGTTAGGTGTGACCCAGCCTGCAGCTCTACAAATATCTGTCAGTGAGGCACCACGTGCCAGCGCCCAGGAGGATGTAACACTTCTATTAGAGTGTGCTTGCAGCCTAAGTGGGCAGGGCACGCCTTGTGCTTAGTAAGCCAAGGGGATGGCATCCACGATCCAGTGGGCCATCCTCTGCTTGGAGACAGCCTTTCCCTTCTCTTTGACTCCGTAACAGACAAAGAGCTGGTCTGAGGTCCTGAAGCTTTGGGTCTGATCTATGTACATTTGTAATGCATGGATGGGTAAAGCAAAGCAAGAGCTGGGTCTGCCTCCTCCGGGGGCAGTGCTTGCAGGTTCACTCCCTGTTCCTTGAAAGGTGTGTAAGAAACTTGGGCACGTAGCCAGGCCAGTGTCTCAGTACCACATAGGCATCGCCTGGCCCAAACTCTAGGCACGATTTGTTGACTGAAAATGCCTGCAGGTCCCCTACCGTCTTGTTGGAGGCCAATGCAAACAGAAGGAAAGTCTTCATGGTCAGAATCTTTAGATCAACTGACTGCAAAGGCTCAAATGGGACAATCTGACATGCTCTGATCACCAGAGTAAGGTTCCAAGAGGGTATGGAGGGAGGTCAAGAAGGATTTAACCGTCTCGCCCCCCTAAGGAACCAGACGACCAGCTCGTGGTTTTCGACCGACTTGCCTCCTATGGGGTTGTGATACGCAGAAATTGCAGCAGCATAGACTTTGAGGGTGGAGGGTGACAGCCTTCAATCCAACCAATGCTGCAGGAAGTAAAGGGTCGAAGAACACTGCTCGACGAACAGGTTCCACTTAAGAGCATAAACTTGTCAGCAGCCTGCTAGCAGCTGCCAGCAGCTCAAGGTAATTGATGTCCAAAGCAGGTGGGGTCTCGTCCAAAACCCCTGAGACTGCATGCCTGTTGTACGTGGCAACCCAGCCGGTGGCAAAGGCATCCGTTAATACCACAGCATGCCTGGACTCTTGTTCTCCGGCCTGGAAAAACTAAGGGTCCGACCACGGGCTGAAGGTTTGGCGACAGGCCGGTGTGATTTCCACCCGGTGAGTGTGCGTGAAACCAGTGCTGAAGCAGTCTCATATGAAGCAAGCAGAGTGGTGTTACTGACGCTGCGGCTGCCATATGCCCCAGGAGCCTCAGAAAAAACTTCAGTGGGACCACCGTCCTGCCTTTGAACATGTTCAAGCAGGTCAGCACCTACAAAGCAGGCACGTTCCTCTGTGAGGTGTGCTGTCCGTTCAACCGAATCCAACTCCATACTGAGAAAAGAGATCCTCTGCACTGGCAGGAGTTTGCTCTTTTCCCAGTTGACCCGAAGACCCAACTGGCTGAGGTGACTGAGCACCAAGTCCCTGTGTTCACATAACTGATCTCGGGACTGTGCTAGTATGGAACGGGAACGGCCTGTGTCAATGGAGAATCGAGACATGAAAGTACGTGCCCTTCAGGTCGATCGCTGGAAACCAATCTCGGGGACGGATGCATTAAAAAATGAATTTCTGTGTCAACATTTTGAACGGTAGCTTGTGTAAGGCTCGGTTACAAACTCACAGGTTCAAGATTGGTTGTAACCCATTGCCTTTCTTGGGTACAATGAAGTAGGGGCTGTAAAACCCTGACTTCATATTGGCTGGAGGGACCGGCTCTATTGCGTCCTTCACCAGTAGGACTGTGATCACTCGCAAGACATAAGCATCGACAGCTTTCACAGAAGTGAACTGGATTCCTCTGAACTTGGGGGGACGCTGGGTGAACTGAATTGCATAGCCGAGCCTGATGGTCCAAATGAGCCAGCGAGACGGACTGGGGAGTGCTAGCCAGGCTCGCAGAGACCGTGCAAGCGGGGCCACAGGCGTGTCCACAGAGGGCCTCTCTTCGAGGCGGCCCACAGCGGGGTCTGAGTGTGCATCGCAACACTTACCTGGTTCCGCGGTTAGGCAGAGATTAATTTTGTTCAAATTTTTAATTCTAATGACATTTTCTGAATTAAAAAGCTCATATTTTATTACTAGAATAAAAATTAAAATAACCTGTTAAACATGAAAGTATAATGCAATCATAATAACGTTAACAAGCTTTGTTTTGATAGTCCACTTTAGACATTCTACTGACTATAAGTGTTACATGTGCCCTGGGTCTGTGCTCTATTTTCTTTATATGGACTCCATTTCCCAAAGTTCCCCACCTAGGAACCAATCACACACTCACACCTGTTTCCCATCAGTGACTCTTTATAAGCTGCACTCAGACACACACACATGGCTGAGTATTGTTTAGCCATTGGTTTGCATTCTGTTTGTTTCTTGTCCTGCCTTGTCTTGCCTAGCCTGTGTTTTTGACCCTGGACTGATTCCTTGTTTGATGATCGTTTGCTGCCTGCCTTGACCATTGCCTGTGACTCCAGGATTACTCTTTTGCCTTGCCTTCCTGTTCCTGTTTGCTGGTGTTTGACCCACTTCCTGTACGACTACGCTCTTTCTGTAAATAAAGCCTGCATGTGGATCTCCAACTCCGTTGTCCCGCTCCCATCCGTAACAATAAGTAACTTTGCAAGTACATGTCAACTTATTTTACCTACCCAAACCCTAACCCAATGCTGTGTTCTATTTACCTCGGAAGAGGGATATCATAGCTGGGAATGACGTCACACCCGAATTGACCATGTGCCAGTACACAGGTCAAAGAAAACGAGACTCCAGAGCAGTCAGAGAACTGCTTGGCAACTCACCCTCGGGTCACACCAGGCTATCAGTGACAGCATTCCCTTTGGCCAACAGCCCAAGCTGAACTTCAAGAAGGCCTTCCTCAGAGGGAGGGTCTACAGCATGATAGTATCTGGGGTAGACAGACGACTTTAATGGCAGCATAAGAGGCTGTAAAGTGCCCGCATGACAATCCACCTAACACAATCCAACGAGCAGTGTACTCAGCAAAAGCACCTTTTACTCTTTAAAGCAAGAGGAGTACAGCGTACGCCAACATATATTAAGGAAGGCCTGGAGGGGCCTATAACCTCAACAAACACGTGGCATCAGCTCGTGGAAGTGTTTAGGCCCCAAGGACAATAAACAGCCAGACAAACAGGAGGTTGGATTTATCACTTGGGGCTCTGGCCAACGAAAGTCTATACAGATAATTCTCAAAGAGAAATACACATCAACATACACCAGTGTGTTCAAAAAGGCGGCCCGTAGGGCCTAGCAACCTCTAAGACACACGGCGCAAGTTCCTGGCCGTTTCTAGGAACACAAAAGATCCACCCTAGGCGCTAGGTGGCTCTTAGCTCAACTAGAGTAGAACCAGACTCAGGGAGGCAGATGTAGATTAAACCAAACCTTAGTAAGGTTCCACTACCATAATCAACCTGAGGGGCCAGCCACTCGGAACACTCTGTAAAAAACACCTTGTTACTCTCATAGCGAGAGGAGTAGATGACTGAACTCCAAATGTTACACAGGAGGCCGAAGTAGGCCTACCTTAGTAAACACATGACATCAGCAAGTGGCTACCATAACCATACCACTCAAAAGGCCATGTATTAGAAGTTTCCAAGATGGAATACATGAAAAACGCCGCCAAACATCGTGAACAGGCCTGTTAGGGCCTAACCGATAACGATGGGGCGTGGCCGATGGTGGCATGGTTTCCCAGGCATCCTGCCAACAAGTTGACTAGAAAAGGAGGCCTTAATGAGCCTCCATTCCAGCATCAAGTGGCGATCAGCCTGCTTACAGATTCAAAACACAACTGTGCCAACATGTAAACTAAAAAGGAGGCCTAAAGGGGCCTGCCGATTCAATAACACGTGGCTTCAGCTTGTGAATTAAGGAAACCAAGCTACAGGGAACCAGCTCTAACCCAATAACTATGGGAAGCTAACTGCGACCTGCGCTAGGCTACACATTCCAACAGGCAATGTACACTAAACATGGGACTAAAGGGAACCAAACAAAGCCAACATGGTCTAAGGGAGGCTATTACAAGCCTACTACCTCAAACAGACATGTGGCAGGGCCTGTGGCAGTGTAAATCTGTAAGAATATGTGAGCAAACTATGATCAGTTGAACAGCATTGTAAAAACAACTGCTAACTAGAAGGAGGCCGAGAATCATAAGGCCTACAATCCACGTTATATGCAATATAGCTGTTAACCAGATCACCAAGGAGGGAGCTAAATAGACACCAACTTTCCTCAAAAAGTGGTTCTCCCTGAGTATGCAATTCAACAGGTGATGCACTCAGTGACACAAATAAACCTCTTAACTGGGGAATAAAAGTCACCATATACTCGAATAGAGGCCACTTTACAGCAAAAGGGCCTACTATTATGAGAGCAGGTGCTAACCTGTGGCAGCATAAGTAAGCTCACATACCAATGTAGGGCAAAAGTCTAGAACTCAAAGTAACACAAACTTTGATATACATGCTGTTTTAAAAGGAAAAAACATTATCTGTACAGATTCTTAAATCTGTTCCAAGCCCTAGAGGACAGGAACTAAAAAACTAGCAACATCAACTAAAACTTGATAATACAAACATCAAGTGGCTCAGAAGAAAATAATTTCCTTTAGCATGAAAGTTCTAGAAAGTGGGGCCTAGCACATACCTGCTTAACTTATCTACGCAAAGATAAGGGCCTACCACCTGAGAAACGGCATCAGGGAGTCAAAAGCAGTCTACAACCTAGTTATTAAACTCACATTTGCACCTACACAAGCAAGGGGATAATTTGGCATACAGCCTAAACAACTCCCTCGGGAGGAAGCCAGAACTAAGAACTACACATCCTGAAAAGGATAGTAAATACATATGGGGTTAATTCTTTTATACCACACATCACCTAGCTCTAGCCTGGCCACTAAGATATAGGCCTATTTACTACAACAGGCACCATAACAAAGCCTGATCTCCACTTCCAAATCTCATGACGAGAGAAATAAAGCGAAGCTCAAAGCTAAAATGTCAGGCAGCCGGTTAGGGCCGCCGTAGACACATAAACTGAAGTAATGAGTGCCAACTCAGACTAAACTGAAAAATAGCTGAGAAGCTACTCATATATAGAGAAAAAACTAAGCGGCAGACATTTTGTGGCCTGCTCAGTCAATCTCAACACTCCAGTTTTGACCAAAAACCCCTTTTAGTTTACATTTTACTGTTACATGTTCAGGAAACTTATACAGGAACAAAACAAGGTCGAACATTTAAATAATTAAATCAGACCTCGTCTTACCTTCCCGTGGCTCGAAGACCAAAGACTCCTCCTTCACGTGTTTGAATGGAAAGGATGAAATCCATGGTTCTAAAAGCCCAAAGAACCCTTTCACTTTCAAGCCAGAAGGCGGGCCTTAAGAAAAAATTTCATCATGGGAGGCCGAGGAAAAAGGTAAAGATGTAAAATTACCTTCGCCAAGAGAGGGGATCGATCAGCGGCGTTGCTGGCGCCGGTGATCGATCACCTCCCTTAAGTCCACCTTCCTCTTCCTCGTATCCCGCCGCTTCTGCGACCTACTCCAAGGTGGAGGAGGCGCTCGAGCGCCGACACTAGATCTCTGGCCCTGCCTCTGAGCCTCGGCTCGAGACAGGTCAGGGCCTCCCGGCTGTCTGGGCCCAGGATCGGACCTGAGCGGTATGCAGTTTTTATATGCTGCTGAGCACGCCTTCGCCTCCCTGAACTTTCCGACAACCGATTCAATGGAGCCACCGAAAAGTTCAGTTGGTGAAACCGGGGCATCGAGGAGAGAGCCCTTCTCTTTCTCCCCGATGTCCGCCATGTTCAGCCACAGATGCCTCTCCGTGGCCACCATGGCCGCCATCGGTCTCCCAATCGAGGCGGCCGTCTGCTTGGTGGCCCGGAGAGCGAGATCTGTGGTGCGGCGCAGCTCAGCCACTGCATCAGGGGACAAACCCTGCCCCTGATCCAGGTCCTTCAGCAAATCAGCCAGGTTGGCTTGCAACACCGCCATAGTGTGCAAAGCCGTGCCAGCCTGACCTGCAGCAGCATATGCTCTGCCGTTCAGACAAGATGTAACCATAAAGGGTCTGGATTGCAGAACCGGAGCTCTCAGTGTCGGTGCACTGCCTGTGACGAGATAGGGCTCTTTCCTCTATCGCTCCCACGGCAGCTGCAGCCTGCCGGCTGTGCGTTCCACAACCTGCAGTAAGCCAGAAGAACACTCACTCCCGGATCCGATGATGTCAGTGATAAGACATCATCATCATCCAGGAGCTCATCCCCGCCAGCCGCCGCCGGAGGCTGAGAGACTGTAACACCCCTCTCAAACTTTGCGGCGAGCTCCATCTGCGAGCCCCATGAGTGCAGCTGCCGCTCTGCCTTGGCACGAGCAGGGCCGGACCCACCAGGCGCAGATGTTGACGCCGCTTCCCTTGAGAAGAGGGCCAGGCGGGAACGGAGCGTTCTCATGGGAAAACGCTCACAACTCTCACAGACAGCTCCCTCAAGCACTGTCCGTGCATGTTCTTCCCCCAGACAGTGCACGCATAGGGTGTTCCTATCCTAAAACACTTCCTAAAGGGTTTCTCCTTGTCCTCAGACATATTTAGAGATTGTACTTACAGAAAACTTGAAGTTATTCACGACAGTGGCAAGACACAGACAGTCCCGAAAGACGATGAGATAATGACTGCTTCCCCAGGCGCGCCTTTTATACTTCCGGGTCGCGGCGTATGACGTCATAGGCTGTCGCCGGCCAATGGGCATTGGAGTTATTGGATAGTTGGCTTTCAGACACCAAGTCACGTTACGTTCCCCATAGCGTTTGCAAACGCAGAGTAGAAGTTCCCTTTCGAAATGGAACTAAGAAACCTTTGTTGTGCTTGCTCTTTCAGAATACAAACATATAAAAAAAAAAACGGTATTTTACACACATAATGCCGAAGTATCATGTCCACAAATAGAAGTTCGATAGTACTGTGTGTGTGATTGAGTTTATTGAGACAGGTGAACAGAAGTGCTAATAAACAATATATTACTACTGTTTCAATACAGTTGATGTGCTAAGCAGCCATATTGGATTCTAAAGTCGGGGTTGTTGCACTTCCCCCAAGTTTTTCCAGTTGCATCTCTAACTTGAGTGGGCATTCCAGTTAAAAGTTCTTAGTGGGAAGTAGGAATTTCCTACTTCCGAGGACAAATTGAACACACTATAACAGTCTACTAATACTCTAATGAGAGTTAGTTGACATGTAGTTTCAAATTAATGAGAGTTAGTTGACATGTAGTTGCAAAGTTACTTATAGTTAATAGAATATCAAAAATTGGACTATCGAAATAAAGTCTAAGCGACGTTTCTCCTTTTATAGAAAATGTTTGGCATAGTGTTCAATAGTACACTGATGAACCTTTTTTCTTAAAGGCCAATTCACACTGCGCCGACAGACACTTCGTCGGTTTTTGTCAGATCAGTGTGTTACCCCTGTGAGAGTCTGTTGCCGTCTGTCGGAGCTTGTTTTTGCCAATTGAACATGCTGAATTGGAATTAGAATGTCTGAGAAGTGACGTGCTGTAATCTGGTGACTGTCCACATTGGTCTGCGTCTGTCGGTCCAGTGTGAATTGGCCTTAAGAGTGCTTTCCCAACTTTTAGAACAAGATTGAACTTCATGTAAACTTTTAACCTCAGTCTGGTCTTATGGAGTAAAGGATCAGACATTGAGCCCAAAGGCAGAATTCTGGAACATCATGAACTTAAAGTAGAGAGTGTGTTACATATGGGTGCTTTAAAGTTAATGACACAAAATTATATTTTTATGAATTCTCCAAGACAAACATGCATAAAACATGTGGATGCAATAAATCTGGTGGTAAATCTAACATTACCATGTAGGTCACTGCAGGTATAAAATACATCATAGCTTTTGATTTTTGTAAGTACAACAGGTGCAGATTATTAATATAACCACTCACCCAGGATGTCTGTGTCAATGTACTAGCCAAACTACTAGCAAAAATCTTTCCACAGAGTGCTCTCTGCTCTCCTGGGATTCACAGTTATGTAGATAGAAAGCTGATAATTCTCAGATCCTGAGTCTTTTAAACAACAGTTTCAAAGATGTTTTGGGGATGTGGAGGAGTTTGCCCATGACAATAAGTGTGAAGATCAGGTTTCATTGTTCTGTGAAAAGCATTATATGCAGTCCAATTGGCCTATTACTGTACAAAGGCACTTAGTAATATGCTATGGTCAGGAAGGACAACTGGATACATTTATTAGAACATGAGACATATTTAAAACCACAGATGGGTATGGAAAATGGTGTTTAATTGTCATTTGGAAAATCTAAAACGGACTCTAGGATAGTGAATGTGGATCTTTATAAAAGGAACATTACACCTTTTTATGGTGTCCACTGTGATTTTATTTGCTTTGTTGAGGATACAGGATGTACAGTAATTAAACTGTAAGGAAATTATTGAAATATGACCTTGGGGAAGGCAAACATTCAATCATCATGACAGGTGTTTCCACAAAACTGAACAGATATTGAATACACACCAGCTAAGCTAATAGTCTCTAGACCTTAACAAAAAGTAGAACATTTGGGTGCCAAGGGTTGAGTTTTATTAAACTAACAGATTTCAATTTAAACAATACAAACAAACAAACAAAAAACTTTATTAATTATGAAGAGCATTCCAATGCAGGTAAGCAATGATGAGCAGGATCAATAGCTGCAATGGTGACTATGAAGATGGTAACTGGTTTTGTCTTACAGGAGATCCGGGCTCACACTTACACACAAGGGAGCAGACGAGATGACTTGGATGACTTATGCTGCCTTCACGTGCTATCAGAAATGTCCTACTTCCTACTTGTGAAGTCGTTATTACTGCTGTCTTCACGTGTAATCGAAAATGTCCTACTTGCCACTTCTGAAATGTCCTACTTGGCACCATTGTTCTCCACTCCACCATGTTTAAAGTTTATGGCACGGCCAACTTGGGTATCAAAATTATCCCAGAGTTTCCCAGTTGTAAATATGACTTGAGATGGCGTTCATGTCCAATTTTTAACCAGGAAACTTGTATTTACAATAATTCAAATAGCACATGAAGGCAGTAACAACTTGGATGACTTGAAGATGACTTGGAACAGGATAACAGCATTGCAGACAATCACTGAAGCTTACAGTAGACTATTTCCAGGTAAGAGAGTCTGTATTTTCAGATGAGGCCAGTCAACTACTAGTGGTGTGTGTGTTTGTGTGCCTTATATTGCTGGAGATGAGTGCTGATGTGTGGCAGGTGTGCATGATCAGTTCTCTGGTGACTGTGAAGGCTGAGTGTTCGTTTACACGACAACGATATGCTTAAAAATAAGTTTTTCCTTTGAGTTTTCCGCGTACAGACCACAACATTGTCAAAACGATCTCCATTCATATGAATCCGTGAAAATGACTAAAAACGCTGTATTCTGCTGGCTGGCCATTAAACACTATGGACTGAACAAGTAATGTGAATGTGCATGTCATTATCATTTTCACAGATTCGTGTTTTTGTTGTTTACACGGAGACCGTTTTCAAAAACTTGCACTTTAAAACCTGTTTTCAAAACTTTGTGTTTTCAGACCACCAAATTGCCCTTGTCGTGTAAATGAACGGCCAAAACGCATAAAAGTTTTTCCATTTTTAGTTGAAAACGGTGTCGTGTAAGCAGCCCTTGAAGGAGTAAGGGACATATACTGTATATAATGTATGTGTGTATACATGTATATTCACACACACATACAGGTGCTGGTCATATAATTAGAATATAATCAAAAAGTTGATTTATTTCACATTCATTACACAGACTGATATATTTCAACTGTTTATTTCTTTTAATTTTGATGATTATAACTGACAACTAAGGAAAATCCCAAATTCTGTATCTCAGAAAATTAGAATATTACTTAAGACCAATACAAAGAAAGGATTTTTAGAAATCTTGGCCAACTGAAAAGTATGAACATGAAAAGTATGAGCATGTACAGCACTCAATACTTAGTTGGGGCTCCTTTTGCCTGAATTACTGCAGCAATGAGGCATGGCATGGAGTCGATCAGTCTGTGGCACTGCTCAGGTGTTATGAGAGCCCAGGTTGCTCTGATAGTGGCCTTCAGCTCTTCTGCATTGTTGGGTCTGGCATATCGCATCTTCCTCTTCACAATACCCCATAGATTTTCTATAGGGTTAATGTCAGGCGAATTTGCTGGCCAATTAAGAACAGGGATACCATGGTCCTTAAACCAGGTACTGGTAGCTTTGGCACTGTGTGCAGGTGCCAAGTCCTGTTGGAAAATGAAATCTGCATCTCCATTAAGTTGGTCAGCAGCAGGAAGCATGAAGTGCTCTAAAACTTCCTGGTATATGGCTGCGTTGACCTTGGACCTCAGAAAACACAGTGGACCAACACCAGCAGATGACATGGCACCCCAAACCATCACTGACTGTGGAAACTTTACACTGGACCTCAAGCAACGTGGATTGTGTGCCTCTCCTCTCTTTCTCCAGACTCTGGGACCCTGATTTCCAAAGGAAATGCAAAATTTACTTTCATCAGAGAACATAACTTTGGACCATTCAGCCGCAGTCCAGTCCTTTTTGTCTTTAGCCCAGGCAAGACGCTTCTGACGCTGTCTGTTGTTCAAGTGTGGCTTGACACAAGGAATGCGACAGCTGAAACCCATGTCTTGCATACGTCTGTGCGTATTGGTTCTTGAAGCACTGACTCCAGCTGCAGTCCACTCTTTGTGAATCTCCCCCACATTTTTGAATGGGTTTTGTTTCACAATCCTCTCCAGGGTGCGGTTATCCCTATTGCTTGTACACTTTTTTCTACCACATCTTTTCCTTCCCTTCGCCTCTCTATTAATGTGCTTGGACACAGAGCTCTGTGAACAGCCAGCCTCTTTTGCAATGACCTTTTGTGTCTTGCCCTCCTTGTGCAAGGTGTCAATGGTCGTCTTTTGGACAACTGTTAAGTCAGCAGTCTTCCCCATGATTGTGTAGCCTACAGAACTAGACTGAGAGACCATTTAAAGGCCTTTCAGGTGTTTTGAGTTAATTAGCCGATTAGAGTGTGGCACCAGGTGTCTTCAATATTGAACCTTTTCACAATATTCTAATTTTCTGAGATACTGAATTTGGGATTTTCCTTAGTTGTCAGTTATAATCGTCAAAATTAAAAGAAATAAACATTTGAAATATATCAGTCTGTGTGTAATGAATGAATATAATATACAAGTTTCACTTTTTGAATGGAATTAGTGAAATAAATCAACTTTTTGATGATATTCTAATTATATGACCAGCACCTGTATATACAAACTTTTATGTCCGATGCGATTAATCACGATTAATCAATTTGACAGCATTAATTCATATTAATTAAGTTTGTATCTTTACAAAACATAATATACTAGCTGTGAAATTAGCATTAGCAAGACAAAATGAGTCAGCAGTTTTATACCAAATACCACATGATGTTAAAAAACTATTTTAGATGTGTTGGAAATTACATTTGTTAATTCATTGAAAGGAATTCTCATATGATGAAGTTGTTAGCAGACAAAAAACAGCCAGTGATATTTGCATGCAAGTCACGTGCTGTTTATTATAACAATCGCAATCCCTCATTTTAAATGATAAAGGACATACAAACATTTGAACTTGGACTTGAAGTGTAACAGATGGATACAGGACAATCTGTTTGTCCTTCTCTGACATGGTAAAAAGATAACTATGCCTCTGTGTTTAGCTTTCTCTCTTATGTTTATAAATAATAATAAAGTAGGAACAGCTGCTCAAAACTCACAAACCTCATAAATATTTCTGCCTTCTCGAGAGTATTTCATGGACTATCACTGTAATGAAAGTTGCAGATGAGTTTTACAAACTGCCGAGAGCAAGATCCTCATGTTGATTATCTAGTATCCTACCCAGAGTTGACACTTGCGACCAGCACTTGTGGTGTATTATACAAAACTTTCATGAAATGTTGAAATCGTATGATGCAAGTAGTAACCAAGCACACCATGTCCACAGTGAGAATACAGTCATTCTTGAAATCCCCCATGATACACGTAATCCCTAGTTAATGATGTATTTTATCAAATAATCCTTTTTGATAAACAGTATGCCCACTTTTAATTCCAGCCTTTCTTTTCCCAAATGAATATTGTGTAATCCGTGCAATCAAAAGCCTGGGGAGTCCAGCTGAGTCCAGCTTGATTTGATCTTGTAGCAAAGGACTGCTTTGTGATAAAAAATCAAGGGGATTTACCTTAGAGACAGATTGGAGTGTGAGGTTTAGCAGATCACGTGTGAACATGTTAGGAAGTTTGAGGGACAAAGGGCAGACAGTTTGAGAACAAGCCACAAAAATATGATTAATATTGAGGGCAGCTCTTTGAACGTGAGCTTGACAATGCCTGAATTCTTTTTGTAAGCATCTGATAGGGTCAAATGAAAAAATATATATATATTTTTTTTATATTAGGCAGCAAGTTATATATTCTATGTGATAGAAGCAGGAAAAATGGGCAAGCGTAAGAATTTGAGCGAGTTTGACAAGGGCCAAACTGTGGCAGACTAGATGACTGGGTCAGAGCATCTCCAAAACTGCAGCTCTTGTTGGGTGTTAACTCAGTCCGGGGTCTGCAGTGGTCAGTATCTATCAAAAGTGGTCCAAGAAAGGAACAGTGGTGAACCGGCGACAGGGTCATGGATGGCCAAGGGTCATTAATGCACGTGGGGAGTGAAGGCTGATAGAAAGGTGTCAGAATTCACAGTGCATTGCAGTTTGGGTTTTGCGTATGGGGCTGCATAGCCGCAGACCAGTCAGGATGCCCATACTGACCCCTGTCCACTGCCGAAAGCGCCAACACTTGACATGTGAGCATCAGAACTGGACCACAGAGCAATGGAAGAAGGTGGCCTGATCTGATGAATCACGTCTTTTACATCACGTAAAATGTGCGTATGGTCGGGTGCGTATGCATCACTTACCTGGGGAATACATGGCACCAGGATGCACTATGGGAAGAAGGCAAGCCGGCAGAGGCAGTGTGATGCTTTGGGCAATGTTCTGCTGGGAAACCTTGGGTCCTGCCATCCATGTGGATGTTACTTTGACACGTACCACCTACCTTAGCATTGTTGTAGACCATGTACACCCTTTCACTGTATTCCCTGGTGGCTGTGGCCTCTTTCAGCAGGATAATTCACCCTGCCACAAAGCAAAAATTGTTCAGGAATGGTTTGAGGAGCACAACAACAAGTGTGAGGTGTTGACTTGCCTCCGAATTCTCCAATTGAGCATCTGTAGGATGTGCTGAACAAACAAGTCCGATCCATGGAGGTCCCACATCGCAACTTACAGGACTTCAAGGATCTGCTGCTAACATCTTGGTGCCAGATACCACAGCACACCTTCAGGGGTCTAGTGGAGTCCATGCCTCGATGGGTCAGGGCTGTTTTGGCAGCAAAAGGGGTACCAACACAATATTAGAAAGGTGGTCATAATGTTATGCCTGATCGGTGTATATAACAATAGAAAAATATCTGTAACCAACTAAGTGTAACATGCAAAAGCTAAAAGCAATGGATTTTTTTTCTAATAAGTCATCATCTTTTAAATATTATTTGTATAACTTTTCCTTTTAAATAATGCAAAGGTTTAACCAAAAATCCATATTTTAAAGATTTCAATACTCTGAGGGAAGCCACAAGCCACAGTTTTTCTTTTTTTCTAAAATCCTTTTTTCAGTTCTGGGAAGTAATATTACATGGGAAACCACAGGCCATTGTCTGGACATTTACTTTTACATTTACCAGCATTTGAAGTACTGAAGTCTCATGTCAAATTAGCATGGTCTTTAATGATAGCGTCAGATGACATTACCTCTGAGTGAGAGCCACTGTAACTGGATCTCCTTCAACCAACACAGTATATAACTCACTTCATACTGAGAGAGAGCAGGACCACAGCGCACAACTGCTCAACAGACACATCATCTAGGTAGGAAAAAGTTCCTTCTCTTTATGTAATTTAAATAAGTAGTTTGTTATTTATGTGATATAAAATATATGACTTTATTTATTTTGACTTTATTTTTGATTTATGATTAGTAAGTATTCAATTACCATTAGCCTACATATATTCAAATTTAAGTACAATACCAGTGCATGATTTGGTACAAACCTTATGGTAAATATATTTTTAATAATAATATTTTAATTGGCTATCAAATCTAATTTCACAAATGTTATTTTTCATTGACTATTGTGAATAAAACTTTTTTTTCTTTCTTTATAATTTATTATTATGTTCTACTGTTGCTGGTAAGTTTCTTTGACAAGTTTTTAATGATGAACGTTGATGAGTCATTGTTAGAAGAGGTATGGCTTGCATGCTTGATGAATTAAAGACTACCAGTAACACACATTATAGGTAATGGGTAAATTCTGGAGAACTACAATGTGTATTTTCTCCTGAAATTATTTGATGACAACAAAAACAAAAGAAAACAATTTGCATCTCTGCACACCTGTGCGATGGGCCATATTCCAAGAGCAGACTGCTGCGTTTACAGTAGCCTGGGTCTATCTCATTTAGCAGTGTTTGCTCACTGCTTGGCAACCATCTTTTGTGCTTCATCTTGAATATAAAAAGACTTCCTGTATTTACTGTGTCTGTTGCAAATTACACAGACGGAAATTCATCAATTAGCGCACTTATCTGGCAGAGGATATAATGTGTTTTCCTTGAAAATTAGATGTTCTATTACAAAGTTCCCAAATTGGACCATTTTCCAAGAACAGTCTCACACAAAAGATGCACAGTGCAGTGTCTTGATCTGAATTTAAAAGCACGTGGATGTTGTCAGCAAGTGTTTGGATCTTCAGTAATTTGACACAGTGGAAGACTATGTGGACAACTGTAAACAGTAGTTGAAATGGAATAAAGCTTTTTCTGTAGTTCAATCAGACAGGCAGTTGTTTCCATTTGATATTCCTGCTTAACAGCTTCTGTACTTCCAGCACTGACTGATTATTCTCATATAGTCTTGGAAAATCATTTTAGTAAATCGATTTTATTTGAATAATTTATTTCCATTAAACTGTTTTAAAAAAAAGAGGGCCAATTTAAATAGCCAAAAGTCTATAGTTTACATCATGTCAATGAGCCATGACTTGCAACTTACTATTCAGAAGTTGGTGGTATTCGAAGGAGGGACAGCCTTATTCTAGAGAGAATTTGATTGGACAAAATAAGTCAGTTCAGGATGAGTCATCAATAGTATCGTGCTGAAAAAAAAAGATTACATTTTACATGCATACATCTGTTAAAAATTAATTTTGTCCAGGTTTAGCAGTATGCTAGATGTCCTCAAAGTTAACTCACATGGACTAAAAACCAAAAGATGTATGTTTTTGATGCAGTAATTGTAAAGATGGTTGTTTTTTTGGTTTAAATGTAGTGTATATGTATCTGTTTTTTCACTGTTTATGTTTTGTTTTATTGCTACTCTGATAACAAAAATAAATTATACTATCTATATACAAAATTTAAAAAGTTAAAAAATATATTTAATAATAATTAAGCAAGGATGCATTCAACTGGTTAAGAGTAAATTGGTTTAAATTGTAATAATATTTTCACAATATTACTGTTTTTACAATATTTTCATCAAATACATACAGCCTTGGTGAGCATAAGAGACTTTTTACAGACAAATCTTACAGATTTTACTCAGATTTTACTTTTACTTTTGAACTGTAGTGATTACCTCAGAGAGGTAATGCACATGGACTAAAAGCAAAAAAAAAAAAACTGTTTTCGATACAGTTATTGTATATATATGTTGTAAGTTGGTTGTTTTCGAGTTTTATTAGTTAAATTTAGTGTAAAGTATATGTTCTCATGTGTTTGTTTTATGTCAGATAAATACTCTGACATAAATACTCTGATATCAAAAATAAATTATATTATCTATAGTTATTATATAAAAAAATAACAAAACCAATAATTAATTTTGAATCACACTTTCAAAAAGTAATTCCACCCTCAATAAAGAAGCCAGTTGTTACAGTTGTCATTGTAAGTAAACAGATTCACTGAAGTGGAAGCTTCATTTTTTGTTTTGTTTTATGGCCTGAACACCTCAGGCAATGTGCTACAAAATTTTTACTTTTTGTATAGATTCATACTTTTTTCTTAGATGTGCACCAATATCTGTGAGAGGCTCTTTCATTGCTACAATGCTTTTCTCATGCTATTCTCTGAGAATTTACATGGTAGACTGACATCACTATCACTTTCACCTTGTGGTGAGGTTATTGTGTGCAAGTCCAATCACCTGCTCTCAGTTCAACCTTGGGCATCAGTGCACAAAAGCAGCCACTAAAAGAAAACACAATCAATGCCATTCTGAGGTTATTATTAATATCACAGATTAAATTGTCTTTACAGAATATCCTTACTGAGCTCACCAAATGCAGGTTGGAAAGGAGTTTGTGAGGCGAAACAGCTTCTACAAATGTGTGATAAATACAGAGGAAACAGACCTGGATTCTGCGGATATGTTTGAGGTGCGTGTTGTTTCTCCTGCATATATATTTTAGAGAGCTGAGGGCGGAGGGGAACACAAATATTTACAGAAGATGATGCCATCAGCATGTGTGTATATGTTTAGTTCTCTATCCAGTACAATAGCGGCCAGAATAAATACCAGGTTACTGAAACTGACTTATGTTGTGCTTCACCTTTCCTTGGCAAGATGCTTTTATAATCTGTTCCTCAGTTGGCTTTCAAAGGGAAGGCTTCTGCCATTGACCACCTGATCCAGAAAAGTCCGGAACAACTAAGCTTCAGGGATGAGAATGGAGCTAGCCCACTGCACTATGCCTCAGCCGGAGGAAACGTGGATATAATTCGGCTTATTGTTTCTACTGTGGGTCCTGAGGGTAAGACTTACTCCTCGACACAGTTTTAAAGTCGCGATGTAATGGAAGTAGTGACAGATCTTTACTTCTGTATTGTGATGCACAAAAAAATTTAGAATGGTGACTTAGTTCTGTCCAACAGTTGTTGATTGGATGGAGGCAGATGTGAATGTGAGCATGCAGTATATTGTAAGATAAGGGCCGAGTTTAACTGGAATAAATTATTGGAGATCGACATTGTCACCAGAGAGAAGTATGCTGTTCCTTATCGATACGGTTCACTCATATTGCGTCGTAATTGGGCTATGGGAAAACTCCTTTTTCTCTGAAATACTGAAGCCTGATTGAATCACGCAGTGAAACTGCACAAACCTATGGCATTGTACACAGTATGTATGTATATATATACCCGACTCTGCAGACAACACAAAAGCCTCTCTACTCACTGTTGAAGCAAGCCTCTGCAGCGGACCAACGGCGCCTCGCAACTGACTCAGTGCTCTCCCCTGCTGCTATCCGGCGAAAGCAGGGGAGATCCCACAGAAATGGGCGGGGCTACCCGTCTATATAAGCAAGCAAATCTCACTGACTCTGCAGACAACACAAAAGCCTCTCTACTCGCTGTTGAAGCAAGCCTCTGCAGCGGGCCAACGGCGCCTCGCAACTGACTCAGTGCTCTCCCCTGCAGCTATCCGGCGACAGCAGAGAAAGAGCACTTTCTGTCTAAAAGAGCAGCGATGTTTGATGCCAAATGTTTCCTGACTGCAGTTCGGACTGAGCTGAGTGCATCCATTGCCTGGGACGCACCCACGCCGTGGCTGCACTTGCTGAGACCATCTGCTCGCTGCTTAACCAGCTGCTCACGAGAACGGTGCTGACAGCCCTGCAGCTGAGAACAGCTCTAACAACTCGGCAGCTGAGGATGATGCTTCTCCCCTGCTACTATCAGGTGAGACTAATAGAGCATATTTCTCTGTAAAAGAGCATCTTTTCGCTGGCATTGCTTAAAAATGCCACACCTCTGAGCATGTTGCTTGCTGGGGCCACGGCCACTTCAAACCGTGTTCATCAAAGATGGACACTCTCACTGCAAGAGCACAAGTCTCAACTCGCTGTATTCGCGGACCACTTTGTCTACTGAAAGTAGCTTCGGCCCTTGTTCTCTACCGTTCTCTTCCTCTCGAAGTCTGAGACAAAGAAACAATGGAGTCGCAGGGCTGAGCGGACGGAACTAAGTGAGCTCACGACGGTCCACATCCCGCGTGTCTCACTCTCCCTGCAGGAAGGGGATTCCCCAGTGCTGCTCACACTGCTCAGTATGGTGCTTCTCCGCCTGTGACTAGACTCATAGAGCATGCTTTCACTGTATTGTACAAGAGCGTGTTTTCACCGCCATTTGTTTTAAAACGCCACGCCTCTGAGCGTGTCGCTTGCCGGGGCTGAGTCCATGGCAAGCCGCGTTTATCAAGGACGGATGCTCTCACTGCAAGTGCGCGAGTTTTACCTTGCTGCGCTCACGGACCGTTTTCTTTAAGGCCACCTCTGCACTACATACACTACATACCGCCCAAGCCATCGGCTGCACTATGGCCAGCCTAGTAGTGCTAGAGCGCCACTTATAGCTCAATCTCACTGAGGAGGAAAGGGTTAAGTATTTTCATTAAGGGTTATTTAAGGGTTAAGTATTTACATTTCAATGCTATGGGCGTCAGTCCCGTCTCAGCACAGCGGCCTGTCTCCCGAAACGCTTCGGCCCCTCGCCATCTGGGCTCAGGCTTGGAAAGCCATCCCTGGAGTGTCCAGATGGGTTCTGAACACAATCAAATGAGGTTACTCACTTCAGTTTGATCACAGACATATCCGTGGCACATGTCCTCCGTTCCGACGTGATGAATTTGCCGGCGAAAGAAGCTGTAGAGACAGTTCCACCAGCCTACAGCGAGTCAGGCTTTTACAGCCACTACTTTCTCCTTCCAAAGAAGGATGGTGGCCTCAGGCCCATCCTCGATCTCAGGCAACTGAACCATGCTTTAATGAAACGGCCGTTCAAGATTGAAACAAATCCTCTCGCAGGTTTGCCCAGGGGATTGGTTCTTCTCAGTGGATCTGAAAGATGCCTGCTTTCATATCCAGATAGCCACCCATCACAGACCATTTTTTAGATTCACGTTCGAGGGGGTGGGTTACCAGTATACCGTCCTTCCGTCCCTGGCCCCGTGCACTTTTTACAAAATGCATGGATGCGGCCCTCTCCCCTCTGAGACAAAAGAGAGCATGCATCCTGTATTACCTCAACGACTGGCTCATATTGGCCCAGTCGGAGGCTGAGTTGAACACTCATAGGTCCTTGTTCCTCAGCCATTTGGAATGCCTGGACTCAATATCAACCTAGCCAAGAGCTTACTGTCTTCCAGCCAGCGAATGTCCTTCCTGGAAGCAGCTCTCGATTCGACCCAAATGCGGGCCTGGCTCATGCCAGAGCGCGCTCTGACAATTCAGCAGCTTGTGCCATCATTCAGAGTCTGGGTTTCACTTCCCCTCAGAGCCTTTCAGAGGATCAGTAGTTCCGCTGGGCCTGCTACACATGTGGCCCCTGCAGTATTGGCTGAAACCCAGTGTTCCAGCCCATGCTTGGCGTCTCGGACGCCTATATATCAAGGTGGACCATGGCTGTGTCATGGCCCTGGACCCTTGGATGGACCCTCGTCTGTAACAGGCCGGCACAGACCTGGGGTTGGTCTTCAGGAAGGCAGTCTCGACAGATGCTTCCAACATGGGTTGGGGAGCTCTGTGTGAGGGCAGGCCGACATCCAACATAAACCACCAAGGTGGACTCAGATCGAGGCCTCTGTACAAACTGGTGAGACACCTCCTCTAATGGGCACAGCGCAACCTAAGCTTGCTGAAGGCGGCACACGTGCTGGGCAAATTGAGCCAAGGGGCAGACATGCTGTCCTTCTGGTGGCCCCTTTCTGGCAGAACCAGTCATGGCTCCCCTCCATGTCTGGCCCCTCGACAGGAGCCTATCTCTGGAGGCTGGCTATCCCTGTCTACTAGACGCCTCTATGCCCTTAAGTGGTCTGTCTTCTCCTAATGGTGCACAGTCCGGAATGAAGACCCAGCGTCCTGTGACATTTCACTGGTGCTGTCTTTCCTGCAGGAGGTGCTGGACATGGGCCGCACCCCTTCCAAGCTCAAAGTTTACATGGTGGCCATAGCTGCAAACCACGCTCTTGTGGCCGGCCAGTGTATAGTCGGGAACGACTTAGTGATTTGTTTCTTGAAAAGGGCCAGAAGGCTGAACCCACAGCGATAGCACAGCATTATTGGATTGCATTGCCATAGTGTCAATTATGATGCAATACGGGTGAACCATATCAATAGGGAATGTACTTGGTTACTAACATAACCTTGGTTCCCTGAGATAAGGGGAACGAGTATCGTGTAGCTGGCCGTGCTACCACGCTGCACGACTCGGCACTTGCTGCTTTCAGTTAAAAGATTCTGAAGCCTATGGCGAGATTTGCCCGCTTATATAGATTCGACAGGCTGCAGCGGCATAGGTTCGTGCAGTTTCACTGCGTGATTCAATCAGGCTTCAGTATTTCAGAGATAAAGGTATTTTCCCATAGCGCCAATTACAACGCAATACTTGTTCCCGTTATCTCAGGGAACCGAGGTTACATTAGTAAGAGAGTAGGTTTCAAAATAAAACATTTAAAAAATGCATAAATGAATTGGTTACAATAAAGTGCTGCAAGGTGTGATGTATTTTTGTTGGCTAAAACCCAGAAACAATTTACCATTTTAGCTACTTCCTGTTTAATTGTCCTGAAGGCAATGGACTTTTCAAATGGGTTTTTTGGTTAAAAGTCATCTTTGGTTGAAGTCATACGATCATTGTGTAGTTCATTTATAGCCTACTTTTAGATTTTTACTTCTGCCGATTGTATTTAGGCTTCAAAATTTATAAAAGTTGTGTTAATTTGTAAAGATTATTGTGATGAACAAAACATGTAAGAATCATAAACTTGTATTGGTCACAGATCTTATTTTCAATGGGAATGGGAATATAAGTCAATAGGAAAATCCTATTGGTATTTTGTTGAGGGAGCCAGGGTGATGCTAACCTCCGGGTTGGCCTGCAAAAATATGTCAGCACTCTGTAAGATCAATAAGATGCATTCAGAAATGCCAAGCACTCTCCTCATCTGCTATTGGTCGGACAAACAGATAATCCGAGCAAACAGTAAAATCTGTGACATTTTCATAAATTAAATTTGACAACCCAGAAATATAACTAACATTTTGTAGGAGGCCATAAGTAGGGTGAACAGATTTCTCAAGGTGGAATACAGGACGGGATGGACAGGCACCCCCACAAAAGCCCTTTTGCACATTTAAGCAGCATCCCCTAGGGGTGTGCAGGGCAATATGACCAAAAACGTATTTCATGATATGAGAAATTTTATTTCATGATAATGATATATAGTTATTTTATTTTGTTATATATAAAAAAGAAGAAAGCAAATTACAAACAATAGGACAAATACAATAGAGATAAACTATGTTTTTCAGGTACAGTAGGTTTATTTAACATGTATACATTTATTTTACATCTTTTGTTGTTTAACATTAATGACACAGACAGGTATTTTAGGCTATTGTCACTTTAAGACCGAATCCTTGTATCTAATAATGACACATATCCGGTTTTCACCGAGCTGTTTTTACGTTCAAACCATAACCGACTGTATTTACGTGAGATACTCCACATGATGGGCATTTTGACAACTGTGTCTATGTCTGTATTTGACCATTCAGGTGCAAAGAGAACTGAATTCGGGATTGTGCACTGTCTATGAGAGCACTTATGGTGTGTCATTCAGCAAGATTTTGCATTGCGTTGCTCTTTTCACAATTTACTGCGCACAATAACTTGATAAGCTTGAAGATCCTCATTAAATGTACACGCACACTTCTTTGACATCTTCACGTCTGACTTCACTTGATTTCCTCCGCGCTCTCTGATATATCCCGCCTTCACTAATGGTTAATCGATAACAAATTGTGATTGGATGGTAATTTTGTCCTCCAAAAATATACTATGATAAGATTGGCTACCATGATTTGGCTGTTCTTGCGTGACAGAAGACTACTACTCGTTTTTATGGACACTTAGCAAAGACAATTTAGGAAAGAAAAAAATACTTGAAAAAACAAGATTTTTTCCACAATAAGTCGGGACACTAAAAATGGAGCTTAAATACGGGACTGTCCCGGGAAAAACGGGATGTCTGGTCACCCTAGTCATAAGACTACTTTTAGATCAATCTACAGCAAAAAGGAAGGAAACAACTTCAAAGTTTAAGATTCAGTTTTAGGAATTAAGAAATTGGATCCGACTTTGGAGGCAGCAAATATGTCATCTTCATAATCTGCATAAAATTAAATTTTAACCATCATAACAAACAACATATTTTGAGAAATTGCATTTGAGTCAGTCTATGCTTTGCACTAATTTCATTGTAAATATATAGATCTGTTTTGAAGGCCTTGTCCTTAGGCCTTGTTTATTCACCCTAGTTTTTTGCTATTCAGATCACATCAGGTCAATGTGTCATTATGTTCTAATGATTATAAAACTATCACATAATCTCCCCAGGGATCACACACTTACGTCACTGGATGGCTTATTGTGAACACAGTACTTCAATAAATCATTGACAAAACAGAGCCACCGGTTCACTCACTACAATGGAAAAAGACCAAATGATATTTAGAGTGCACATTTCTCTTCCTAATTACATCTATCACAGTGCAATATCATGTTGAAATAAACAACTTTAACCAGCCCAAGGTGGTTAGCTGATCTCCTAGCCTGTCTAAGATGTCTGGTCTGGTTTTAGAGGGGTTTAGACACTTATTAGCTTGCCAGGATGGGAGATCAGCTGACCAACCAGCTAAATACTCATGATTATTTCTCAAACCAGACCTAAACTCCCCAACAGCCAATTCTAAAAATTTCATTGGTCATTTTCACCACAGTGCTGATTGCCAACACAATGCTGAAACAGTTGGGCAGTTGTGGTTAGAATCCTGAATACATTCGGTCACAGGCGATCCACTCTCCAATCCAGAAGGGGGCCTGCACAGTAATGCAACGCTGTTTGCTAACTGCCACAACAGGAAAAATATAATTTATATATATATATATATATATATATATACAGTGCTCAGCGTAAATGAGTACACCCCCTTTGAAAAGTAACATTTTAAACAATATCTCAATGAACACAAAAACTATTTCCAAAATGTTGACAAGACTAAGTTTTATATAACATCTGTTTAACTTATAACATGAAAGTAAGGTTAATAATATAACTTGGAGAACAAAATGTTCAGTTTTACTCAAATTAGGGTGATGCAAAAATTAGTACACCCCACTGAAAGTCTCTGGAGCAAAGCTAAATTTTAGACTACAAATGTCTAATTTAACAAGAATTCAACCACAGGTGAGTCTAATTATTCATTACACAGGTGTCCAGCAGACAGTTGACTATAAAAGGGTGTTAAAACACCTTCCCATTTCATGCTGTCAGCAATGGCACCACATGGAAGAGAAATGTCACAAGTCATTTCTTTACACCAGAAAGGTGAAGGCTACAAGATCAGCAAAGCTTTACTTATCAGTCAGAATACTGTAGCAAAAGTGGTACAAAAATGTAAAAAAGATGGAACTGCAACCATCTCACAGAGACGTACACTTTTCTGATGAAAAGGGTTGAAGAAAATCAGCATGCGAGTTCACTGCAGTTATCTAATGAAGTAGAAAGCCAAACTGGGGTGACTATTTCCCATGACACAATATGGCGTACACTGCAGAGGAATGGCATGCATGGGTGCCGTCCACGTAAGAAGCCTTTCCTAAAGCCCAGGCACAAAAAAGCCTGCCTAGAGTTTGCCAGGGCCCATGCTGACAAAGATGAAGACCACTGGGATTCTATACTCTGAAGTGATGAGACCAAGATAAATGTTTTTGGAACTGATGGCTTCAAAACTGTATGGCGTCGCTAAGGTGAGGAATACAAAGAAAAATGCATGGTGCCTACAGTGAAACATGGTGGTGGCAGTGTCCTTATGTGGGGCTGCATGAGTGCTGCTGGTGTCGGGGAGCTGCATTTCATTGATGGCATCATGAATTCACAGGTGTACTGCTCTATACTGAAAGAGAAGATGTATAGAGATGATGGCCAAGATGGCCAAGGGCACATCACTCTGTGCCCTTGGCCATCATGCACTTTTCCAACATGACAATGATCCTAAACACACATTTAAGGCCACTGTTGGATTCCTGAAGAAGAACAGGGTGAAAGTGATTCAGTGGCTCCTGATCTGAACCCAATCGAACACCTATGGGGAATTCTGAAGAGACAAGTTGAGCATCACTCTCCATCCAGCATCCAGTCTCTAAAAGAGGTCATTCTCGAAGAATGGAAAAAGATAGATGTTGCAAAATGTCACCATCTTGTTCATTCCATGCAAAGAAGACTTGGTGCTGTCATTAAAAATCATGGAGGCCATACAAAGTACTAGATGTTGAGAAATGTTTTGTTGTGGGGTGTACTCATTTTTGCATCACCCTAATTTGAGTAAAACTGAAAAATGTGTAATCTAAGTTATATTATTAACCTTACTTTCATGTTATAAGTTAAACAGATGTTATATTAAACTTCGTCTTGTCAACATTTTGGAAATTGTTTTTGTGTTTATTGAGATATTGTTTTAAATGTTACTTTTCAAAGGGGGGTGTACTAATTTATGCTGAGCACTGAATATATATATATAATATTTTTTATATATAGATCATTTAGAAGGTAGAAAATATGTACAATATAATATTGTTTCAATGTTAGTCTTAACAAGTCCAGATTTCTGAGACGCGCACAATAAAAGCATCATGTAGTTACTGTCCTATTTGAACTTGAAATCAAACATTTTTATTCATAGGTTCACAATTTATTGCCTTTATATCATTACCACTGCGTTGTAATTTTAAATATGTTAAAAAATATATATTTTATCTTTGTGCTTTTTGCACAATCAGTAATTAAAATGTTTTTGTTATTCTGCAGAATTTTCATGCCTTTTCAAATAAGGTATTTATTTCATCGCCTTTGAAATCGTACTGAATTTCCTACTGTCCTGAATATCGCAACCATTGCATATATTCAGTGTTTTTCTGCTTTGTAGAGCTGAATGTACAGGATGAGCAGGGCAGAACTCCTCTGCACTGGGCTGTGGAGAAGGATCAACAGCAGAGCTGCGAATTACTGCTGGAGCTGGGTGCTGATCCCAACATCCTCAACAGCGCCTTGATGGGCCTTCTGCATCTGGCTGTCACAAAAAGATACAATCATCTTGTAGAGGTCAGTCACATATGCTGCTGGTAATCTGTTGGGGTTACTGTCGGGGCAAAGAGCAGAAGTAGATATGCATTCTCTTGAATATCTTGTTATGATGTGCATCAGACCGTATCAAATATACACTGTCGGTCAAACGTTTTGACTAATTAAGATTTTTTATGTCTTTGAAAGAATTCTTGGTAACACTTTATTTTAAGGTCTTTTAACTAGTTGCTTATTATTATCAAAGTCCCTTTAAGACAAGTAATTTCACTCGGTGGCCATCTTTAAAACGCCTCTCGGGCATCCAAGTGCAGCTCCTATCTCTTTGAATAGGAGCTATTCAAAGAGATAGGAGCTGTCGTGGGGCAGTCGTGGCCTAATGGATAGAGAGTCGGACTTGTAACCCAAAGGTCATGGGTTCGAGTCGCAGGTCCGGCAGGGATTGTCGGTGAGGGGAGTGAATGTCCAGCGCTCTCCCCACCCTCAATACCACAACTGAGGTGAGACCCTTGAGCAAGGCACCGTACCCCCAACTGCTCCCCGGGCGCCGCAGCAATGGCTGCCCACTGCTCCGGGTGTGTGTTCACGGTGTGTGTGTTCACTGCTGTGTGTGTGCACTTGGATGAGTTAAATGCAGAGCACAAATTCCGAGTATGGGTCACCATACTTGGCCACATGTCACTTCACTTTAAATGGGGAAACATCAAATTCTCTAAAGCTGTTTGCCAAGCTTTCGATTAAATTTTATATTTGAAATCACCAATGAAATCTGACAACAACTGTCTTATAAATTTTGTGTCTAAACGCTCGAATCATGACAAAAAATTGTATTTTTCAGGCTGGATCAACCTAATGCGCATGCGCAGTCCTAAATGCGCGTCTCTTGTGCCTAATTTCTGAGGCGCGCGTCTGACTGTTTCTATAGAAACCGGAGCTTCTAACGGCCGCTGCGGTGACGCGATGATTTTACGAATCGCCGATTGGCTCTTATTTAGAAGGCGGGACTTATTCCGCCATATTGCACGGTGCACTTTCTCCCATTCAAAACAATTGGAGTGACACGTCTTATGTTATTCTATAGTCTTTGTTAGTATGCATATTACTGACTATTTATTAGTACTTATTAAGCACATATTAATGCCTTATTCTACATTCTTAATCCTACCCAATATCTAAACTTAACAACTAACTTACTAACTATTAATAAACAGTAAATTAGGAGTTTATAAAGGGAAAAGGTGTAGTTGTTTATATGTGTTCCTATACTAAAGTGTTACCGAATTCTCTTATGCTTAGCAAGGCTGCATTTATTTGATAAAAAAACCCCCAACCCTATCCCTTTTTAAATAGTAAGTACATGTTATTAATTAATATTACTTAGTACTTAAATGTATAGTTACACTGTAACAAGGACACCTTAACATAAAGTGTAACCAACTATTTTCAGTTTTAATATATTTTCAAATATAATTTATACCTGTAATGCCAAAGCTGAATTGTCAACAGACATTACTTTGTGACATTGTCACATGATCCTTCAGAAATTCAAATTTGTTGATTTGGTGCTCAATTTTTATTAATTATTGTTGGTGGTCAATTTAATAATAATGAAAACAGTTTTTGCTACTTAATAGTTTTTGTGGAAAACAGTTAAAACTTCTGGTTATTTTTCAACTAACTCTCATTAGAGTATTAGTAGACTGTTAGGTTAGGTTTAGGATTAGGTTTAGGTTTAGTAGGATAAGTTGACATGTACTTGTACTTTGCTTAAAGTTGCTTATTGTCAGTAGAATGTCTGTTGGGGACCATCAAAATAAAGTGTTAGCAGATATTAAGCAGACAGTCTACTAATAATCTAGTGACTGGTAGTTGACATGTAGGTGCAGTAAGTTAGTTAACAGAATGTCTAAAGTGGACCATTGAAATAAAGTACCTTATTACTAAAACTAAGACGAGCTAAAAATAAATTAAAGCTAAATAGAATTAATTTAAAAAACAAAAACTTCTAAAAATGACAAAAAACTAAATTACTAAAATTTAAACTAATATTAAAATTAAAACTTAAAATATAAAAATAAAAGCTAATTCAAAATATTAAGAAATACTATAATTGTATATAAATAATTCTAAAGTAACGCTGGTTGAAGTAAAAATAGATAAAACAATGTTGTGTAAGTAATAATGTAAGTTATTAAGTATTAACTTCTTGTTTATTGAACTGTTCTACAGAGGCAATGTCACACTTGTGATCATGTTATTGATCTAAATATCATCATGCTGTAATTACCTGCATCCTCGTGCCTACAGTTGAATCACAGTTATACTGATTTCTGGCTTGTGAGACATTCATTAGATAGCCTAGGGACAGCTCAGTGGGAAACTTAAGGGCGTCCTCCATATAGAATCTGCTTCCTGTTGGGCTGAAATGCTGGAGAAATTATACTGATTGAGTGCTTTGCAGATAATGATGATCATTTTGCATTTTGTGTCTGGCACAGGTCCTTCTGTCCTGTGACAGAACAGATGTCAATCTGGAGGGTGATCTAGGAAACACCCCTGCGATGCTGGCCTGCAGCAATAATAATTGCCAAGCTCTCCATTCTCTTGTGAGTACAAAGGGCAATAAAAATCCAGAAACTCACATATTGTGTAATAAAAGTGATTATTTTCTTTCCTTACAGTTCAAACATGGTGCCAAGATGTGCCTTCAGAACAAACTGGGACACTATGCCATCCATACAGTTGCTTTTGCAGGTGCCAAAGAGGCCATGGAGCTGGTTTTGAAAATTGGTAAGCAAGTTTAATATTTTCGTTACACCAATTCACCATGACGAATCCACTCCCAACCCACTCACCATGCTGTTTAGACAGGCACTGTGATTCTGCACAATGCATGGGTGGTCTTCTGTTCCTGAATGATCTGTTCAAGACATAAATATTTGTGGGTTTTTCAGACAGCTCAGCTTCAGATTCTGAAATGCAAAACAGTTCAAACAAGAAGGGTCAACAGGTGAAACATTACTGGCAACCTCCAGCGCTATGGGATTTATTTGCAAGCATGTCACATTGTAACCAAACAAAGTGGTGATGCTTTCATTGTGTCTGAGGTTTGTGACATTAAATGGATAGTTCATGCAAAAAATGAGAATTCAGTCATTCTTTACTCATCCTCATGTCATTCCAAACCTGTGTTACTTTTTGTTTTCCTATAAAAATGAATGTAGATTAATTAGTTAATTAATTAATTGTTGATGATCATGATGACCAAATGCATCAAAAAACATGCCAAAAGGGGACTGGCGCTTCAAAAAAAGATGCAAAAGCACCATAAAAAGGGGCCTGTATGCCTTATGCACTATATTCCAAGTTTTAGCTATTGTATGACTCCAGAAGTCTTAAAATATAGAGCATGAGTTGTTATAAAACACCTTTATAATAACATTATGGTGCTTTGTCATTTTGGAGCTCCAGACCCCATTCACGTCATTATATTGAAAAGAATGGCCAGGATATTCTTTAGAAATTAACCTTTTGTGTTCTACGGGAGAAAGTAGAGGTTTAGAATGACATGAGGGTCAACCAATGATGAGAGAATTGTATTTTTTGAAAATGCCTCTGCATCTTCTTTCATCTGTATGAACTGTCAAGTATGAAAAAATGAATCTGAACTTTTCATCTACTCTCTTTCTCATCCTCATGAAGGAGAAGAGCTGGGTATTTCCACTTCAGTGCACATTAATTATTTGGATAAAACCAAAAGCACCCCCCTCCATCTAGCTGTACGTGGGGGCAACATTGAGGTGATCAAACTTTGCATCATTAAAGGAGCCAGAATGGATCAGCAACAGGTAACTGCTGTTTCAAGAAATATAAAATGTCTCAGTAAGAACTGTAACCCTGCTTCTCTGAGAAGGGAACGAGAATGTTGACGATATGGGTACTCTTCTGTGTGACCTGCGTCTGAAGCAGGTGTAAAATCACTTCAATCTTATGTAGTCCTATGACCGGTGAATGTTAAACATAACTTTAATAATATTCAAAATAAACAAACAACAAAACGAAAGTAAAATACCACACAAACATTATAAAACCATAAAATAAATCCAGGCCTGGTCCTCTCTTGTCCTTCACTGTCGTCGCTCCTCCTTTTATGCTTCCGGAGCTCCTCCAAGAGCCGTGCGCTCACGGCTCTCGCCCGCCCTGCTTGTCACACTGGCATTTCTAAGGTGTTTACTTTTTTTGCCATGCACTGAAGAAAAAAAAAACTACCCTGCCATCTGTAGTCAGTAATTTTACCATGTTTTTGTAGAATATCAGTCAATTTTGAAGAGACTCTTGTGAAAGTCTGAGTCTGCAGGACTCATCAGTGTTTCAGTTTCTAATGTATTACTTATTTCTGTAGAACAAAAGAGTATTTTAAGTTATTTTCGCCATTATCAGGAAAAAATGCAAGTGATTGTGCCGGCGCCTCCGCCAACCCCAGAGGGTTAACCCTGATGATGTGAAATGGGTTGCCCCTCACGGAAAGCCCCTTGATCTTAAGTCACCACTGCAATGGTCTCATGTTTAGAAGAAAAGAATCATGTTGGACACTACTGCCATGAGTCCTAACAGTCCCTGAAACCATTTTACAGTGACAGTTTAGCCTAGCCAGATCTAGCTTATGCCTGTAATGGAGAAAGCACTTTCTTCTTGGAGTTTAGTCTTAACCCCAAGCACCTTGTGTGAGCGAGGATGACATCTCAATGCCGAACCATCATCTGATCACTGGTACAGGCTGAATAATATGCCCGGTGCCCTGAAATGGATTGCGGGCAGGGAATGACTGAACATACTTCTCCAATATCCTCCTCAGAGTGAGCGAGCATCCCTGTTCCGCAAGGTTCCAGGTGAAGACTGGGCAAAGAGCACGCTGGAAAGTGCTGCGCCCTGAAACACCTGAGGTCACAGAGTTAGCAGACTGGCCTCCCGAGGGCACAGAGAAGAAATGGGCACATTAAAACTTGGTGCTCGACAAACTACACTCTGTTTTTGTTGTTTACGTCTAGAGGAGCTTGTACTCAGCTGGGGCTGTTCTTTAGTAACAGGCCCAAAGGCCTGCACTCGCCAGGGGATGTACCTTTGGAATGCCACTGCCTGTTTCTTGTCTGCCTGATTCTTGCTGGTGTGTGGTGAGCGCACTGGCGCCGTTGTACTGTGGCTGCCGTCGCATCATCCAAGTGGATGCTGCACACTGGTGGTGGATGAGGAGAGACCCCTGATATGATTGTAAAGCGCTTTGGGTGTACAGTTGTACATAGGAAAGCGCTATATAAATGCCTCATTCGTTCATTCATTCATTCAGCCTTTCAAAGAAACCACTGCCTGTTTCTTGTCCTCTTGAATCCTCCCGGCGACAGTATTAACTGCTTCGCTGAAGAGGCCAAAGAAGGAAGCGGAGTGTCCAGCAGGAACGTCTTGTCCCAATCTCTTATCCCTGAGAGGTTTAAGAAGAAGAAAAAAAGGTTCTGACATGGAGGTTGTGAATTACTCGACAGAAAGTCCTCGTCTAACTTCCTCTTGTGATGTGCTTCCTGCTTCTAAGTTGGCCAGTCGATGTCTAGTTTAGCAACAGCATGAGTCACAACCTCCAAACTTTCCTCATAAGCAGGGGAAAGAGATGGTGATCCTCAAATCCTCAAACTCCCCTGCCTCGATGCTAGCCATATCCAACTCCTCAGAGCTGGATATAGCCAACACTGGGGCCTCACTCTGCCTTTAAGAAACCACAGAGGTGCTTCAGGGTCCAGAATGAAGCCACTGGAACCGGCAGGTGAGAGCTGAGAAAGGAAAAAAACCCAGTCTCAAGCTCTTCTGTCAATTCTGTTTGCGACCCCCAAGGTCTGTGCCAACGTGCTTGCCTGGCTTCCCTCCTTGAAGAGTGCCAGGCTGGAATGAAATTTTCTCAATGGCAGACGCTCGCAAGCTCAATAGCTGACTGTGCTTGCTCCAATCCCAAGCACAGGTCATGTTTGTCACCTCCCATAATGTAGTGCGGGCCGGGAGACTTAAACTGCTGCTTATTACTTGCCATAATGATAGTATAATGAGACAAACAACACCAAATAAGACTCACAATGACACAGAGTGCTTACTGAATATACAGAAGCTGACAATGTTTGGTCCGGGTGTCCTTTATAGCTTCTGGGAGTCATTGGACTGTTTTTCCAATGAGATTGGAGTGGTGTGGCATATTTTTCCCGATGTGATCTGTCAGCTAAGGGGGTTAAGGCCAGGGTATGCTTAATTTCCCACGAGAAAACACATTTCCCAGTATCTTTGAATGGCTCGCACACTCAGGGGGCAAAGGAGTATCCTTTCAAAGATACTCCTTTGCCCCCAGAGCACGCAAGCCTTTCACAGATACTCCTTTGCCCCTAGAGCGCGCAAGCCTTTCAAAGATACTCCTTTGCCCCCTGAGCGTGCAAGCCTTTCAAAGATACTCCTTTGCCCCCAGAGCGCGCAAGCTTTTCAAAGATTCTCCTTTGCCCATGAGCGCGCAAGCCTTTCAAAGATTCTCCTTTGCCCATGAGCGCGGAAAGACGCGTTCGCCGCATGCACACGCGCATCGTCCATGGTCATAAAAATTCGGCTGCGCTGCCACTGTTCAGAGAGTCAAAGCTAGTCCACAGTCTAGTAAACGTTTCTTGCTTGCGCCGACTGAAAACACATGAAAAAAAGCATGAGACAGGAGAGACTCGGACATTGCAGTACTGAACGGTCCAAGTTCAATTTGTACCGCTGTAGTTGAGGTCAAGATACATATTCATGACACTATTATAATGGCCTCATGACAGCCAATGTCAAAACCAACCACATGACAGTTTAATGTAATGTTAACCCATAAAGCTAAATGATGTCAAGTTGTCATGACAAAGACACTGACAGGTTATGACGTATTGGTTTATGTCAAGTTGTCATAACTCGGACATCTCAAACAATGTCATCTTTGCATTAAAAATGACATAACTGAGTGAATGACACTTAATGACAGTTGTCATAAACATGCATAAAACCTTCTTCATATTCATGACACGTGTCATGTCATGATTATGAAGGTGTCATGTCAGTCTTATGCACACCCCTTCAAGTAAAGTGTTACTAATTATTGTTATATAGCTCAACACGTTTAGTCTTATTGTTTAAATCAAATTTTCTAGATTTTTTGCGAGTACCATGCTTTACCATGCCTCAGAGAATGCTAACATAGCATAATCAGATGCAGCTTTATTTTTACGGTAATACAGATTTTTCTCCATCATACAATACGTTTTAAAATTAATTGCATGCCATTTATCAACACAAGCCATCCAGCATTTAATATGATATTCTAATATCGATCTAGCTTACTGCAGTGTGCAACAGTGTCTCACAGCAGCCGCCGAACGAACGCACAGAGTAACGTTATAACATCATTTCAACACACTCAAATGTATCTAATATGATAAACAGAGCTGTGTTACCTCATACTCATGACCGGAATAGCGGAAGCGGCACCGGCGACTGTTCCGCTGTTCGTGAGGCATGTGTTGCGCAATCGCTCCAGCGGCCTCGTTCAGCTCCCACAACACTCGGTCCTGCTCTGCTTCACACTACAGTAATGTTAATAATCGCATCCATGAACATGATTTGTTCCTGAGTCCAATCCCTATTCGTTGGCACCGTCCGTTGAGGTGGAGACCACATATCCCAAGATTCCGTGCTTAAACTTGCCGTCATCAAGCTACGCCTTTGTTTTGAAAAGGCTTCTAGCGACCTCTAGCGGACAGAATTATTACATACTGCACCTTTAAAATAGAAACCTAACATCTAAATTATGAGATACTAAGTCATAATTATGAAACAAAGAGTCAAAATTATGACATTAAAAACATAATTATGAAACATTTTAAAATAATAACTTAAAAAGTCAAAACTGTGACTGAGACAGAATTATGAGAAAATAATTATGACTTTTTATCTACATTTGGAATATGTTATAATTATGATTTACCAGAGCATTTTTTCTAATGTGGTGGAAATGGGCTTCCATGGAATGGCCTAGAAAAAGAAATTCATGGCAAGTGGTTTCAGTTTCCACCTTTCTGCTGACTAGATTATCCACCAATTTGAATCTTGTCATAAACATATTTTATCATACTCCTCCTACAGCTGTAATAAGATCCTCTGCAAATTTATATAATATAATCATGAGCCCATTATCATCAAGACTTATTTCCATAAAAGCTTTTTGATACATTAAACCATACCATGTCCTGATTTAACAAAATTGTTAAATATGCCTAGTGTCAGGCTATAATGTCACAATTCTGAAAGAGATACCAAAAAAAAAGAAGAAAAATAAATAAAGAAAGAAATTCCTTTCATGGAATGCAGCCGTAGAAGAATGTAGTTTGCAATGAACACAAAAGCAGCCCGATTTCCTGACTCCCAATCTAGACCACACAGACACAAACACACTCCTCCATTTGTCGTCTTCAGTCTGTAGCAGCAGGGTTGATGCATTCAGTAATAGCTTCAGATAGTTAAATTGATACAAATTGCAGCCACTTACATCTATAACTGAGCTTGGCCATTCAGTCCATTGCCCCAGCAATTCAGGGTGCTCTCTCATTAATGGTTTGTGTTATTGGTGCAGCAGCTAAGAGATTGTCCCCCTCTTGCATTACCTGGCCCAGCCTCTCCTACTTATGTCAGGCTAATAGCTGACTTCCATCTCAGTGTCTGTGTGTGTATGTGTGGCTTGATTGTTTTGCAGTGTGACAAATCCACAGCCCTCCACTTTGCCTGCACTCAGGGTGCTCTGGATGCTGTCAAAATCATGCTTTCCTCTTACAACAGAGTGGAAGACATCATCAATGTCAGGGATGGAGCCAATCAGACCCCCTTACATAGGTCAGTGATGCCATTCTGCTGTCCAGTAGTCATTATAAAGTGAACTAGCCTTCTGGTTTATCTCAGAGCTGATCTCAGTTCATGTTAAAGGGACAGTTCTGTCATCAATTACTCACTTTCATGTCGTTCCAAATCCATAAGACTTTCGTTCATCGTCGAAACACAAATGAAGATATTTTTACATTAAACAAAGATTTAAATAATTTAAATAATATTTAAATATTAATATTAAATTATTATTTAAAATTGACATCACAATGTATTTGGAAATGATATCTAAAGTAAAAACCTGAAAGTAAAAACTTAATGTTTAATGTAAGTATTTTTTTATATACCCATGATATGTTTGGTTATATTTATTCTTGTATGTACAACTTGTATGCCTCAATAAAATATGTTAGAAGAAATTCTGCTTATGGCTTTTAAAGCACTTTTTGCTATGACCAAACAAATATATTTGTAATGGTAATGCCATTAGGGTGCTTGTCCTATTGCAATTTGCAGCTGTATTTGTTTGATTAATTTCCATGCTTCAATGATTAACAATGGCTTTCTTTTCCTAATAGAGCCACATTGTTTGATCATGTCGAGTTGGCTGAATATCTTATTTCAAAGGTAAATGTTTGAATGGCTCCTTTGTGAGAATGTGAGTGGCTGAAACATCCAAACTCACACCATTATTCTGCTTTCTGTGCATTTTGTGACCCAGCAAGCTGCTATGCTTGGATTGATCTTTTGATAAGATGAATACTAACCCCTCAATATCTCATTATCTTATTGTATGTCCTTTGATAAAACTGGTAATTCACTGTTATTTGCATCTCATTTGTCCTGGAAAGGGAGCAGAAATTGACTGCATTGACTGTAAAGGACTTTCTCCACTGCTGATGGCCTCCAACTGCGGTGCTTGGAAAACCATTGCATTTTTACTGTCAATTGGTAAAACATTTTCATTAATTTTCAACACAGTTTTTTCTTCAATATTATTTGCATGCACATTTCTGCATGTTTAACATTTTCTCCTATTGAAAAAAGGTGCCGATTTCAAAATCAAAGACAAAGCAGGTCGAAACTTCCTCCACTTTGTCATTCTTCAACCAAAAGGGCTGAAAAATCTTCCTGAGACAGTCTTGCAGGTGTGAAAATCTTCCTAAACGTCAAGTTCAGTTTGTCAAATACAGAACACTTTCATTTTGAAAGAAAGCCTGAAGAGTCCAAGTGACCCTGTGTTATGGATTATTACATAATGCGTTGTTTTGAACATTCGTATGTTCTGTATATAGTTATAACGACCCATTGCCTCCTCCAGTGTAATGCCGTGAAGGAGATGTTGTCTGATGAGGATGTTGAAGGCTGCACTCCTCTGCACTACGCCTGCAAACTTGGCATTCACGATTCGGTCAAAAATATGCTGGGTCTCAATATCTTCTTGGGTCAAAAGTCACGGGAGAAGAAATCAGCGCTTCACTTCGCTGCAGAGTGAGAACGTTTGTAATGCAGTCAGAGCTATATCAAAGCCATATCTTTCTGCTTATTTTCTTAGAAGTAATAAGATTTGACCTACAATATCATATCGTTCCTGACCATTTATGAGAATTTTGCTGGAATTTATACAAATTAATGCAGAATAACTCCAAACTCTAACATTTCACATGCTCCCAAACCTGTTAATATTATTTTTCCCCCAATATCTGTTAGATATGGGCGTTTACACACATGCCACAGGCTGCTGGAGTCCCTCACGGACTCCAAAATGCTGAACGATTGGGACGAAAAGGGTCTGACGCCCCTCCATCTTGCTTCAAGGGCAGGACACGCACAAGTAGTGGAGCTACTGCTTCGGAGAGGAGCGCTGTTTCAAAGGTACACCATACTTTTCTGGGAAAGCAAAATATCTACATTTTCACAGTCATCAGGCGGTACTTCATTATTCTAATAGCTACCAGGCAGTGTTATTTTAATGCCATTGAGATACTACACTGTAAAAAGTGGTAACCTGCAATTGTTACCTTGAAGATCAGGGGCCGTATTCACAAAACATTTTATCTTACCACTAAGAGTTCTCCTAAATAGCAGTAAAAGTTCTTAGCTAAGAGTTTTCTCTTAAAACCTATTCACAAAGCTGCTGAGACAAACTTTTACTAAGGAATTGACTGAAGTCTTAAGCTAAGAGTAAGGGCGGGGTTGACCTCGTTGCTATGGACTATACACACAGTGATTGGCTGATGTTGGAGGAGTCAGCGATTTAATCATAGAAATATTGTAGAATGAGGTGTCATGTTTCCATATTAAAATAAAGGTTTTAAAATACAAATGTTGCCCTATTCAAATAAATATTTTTTTAATAAAAATGTTGCCATAGTCAAAATAAAGTGTTGCCATATTGTTGCCATAAAGGTTTTAAAATGTAGGCTAGTTAATTGTCCACCTCTTGGATGTCTGCATCTCAAGAGAATGCAGAATTCAAGCGACAAATTATGTTTTATAAACAAAGTTTAGGAGAAACACATTCAAACGGTCTTTCTAATCAGCTCGAGAGGAGGAATATATACACAGACGAGAGCCGACTCGCCTATAGTTACTTCGACGGTTTTCTGCATCCCTCCGCCACCCCGCTCCTCACTCGGCTGGGGATACGGGGAGAACTTTGGTTTTGGGCTAAATTTCAAGCTCGGAGCCCTCGATCCCCTTGGACAGCACACCAAATACACTTATATATATATATATATATATATATTTTTTATTTTTTTTTACTCTATTCAATCATTTGTAAGTGTGAACTCATGAAAACCACTGGCACATGTAATCAGACAATATTTATTTATTTGTTAAAGATTTTTTGTAGATTCGTAGATTCAAATCTATAAATCAAATTGTATTGCATTTATGAAGAAAAGGTTCAGCACCCAAGGCTCTATCGCTATTGCCTCAATGGTGTTCAGTGTCTTTGGGTGGATTAGGACTGTTTGTGATTTGGTCTTAGTGACTTAGGAGTCCTCTTGATTACTCCTAACGTTTCACAGACTTAGGAGCTAGTTTTAGCGCTAAAATGCTTTGTGAAATACTCTTAGAGCAAAAATTTAGGACTCCTAAAATTAGGACTGACACGCCCATTATTTGTAAGAGTTTCTCCTAAATCGGCAAGTTAGGAGCTACTTTTAGCCTTAAGATGTTTTGTGAATACGGCCCCTGTTTTTTAACCCATAAAAATGTATTTTGTTGGTATAAATTAACATATTTAGGTTGATTCAGCAATATTATAAAATGGATAGTTCCGGCCCTTGATTCTGATTGGTTAGCCGCGTTCAAAGCCGTTGTAAAATTCCTGAAAACATACAGCTGACCGCATTACATAAGTATCGCTGCGCCATTGAATGTGTGTTGCTGCATCTGTCTTAGCAACCATTCTTAGCAACGTAAACATATGTTTGTTCTCAAATGATTTTGTTCATTGAAGCTTACTGCATTATGTAGAAGAGTATTGTGAGAGAGATATTGAGTGTATTACCTGCATTCAAATTTAGCATTTTCCTTTAGGTCAGTCCTATGTTCATAATAAAAAAATCAGTTTGAATGTCCGCTGCGTTCTTGTCCTTTTAATATTTAATGGGTTTTCCTGTGCCCTGCTGACGCTGACAGTGCTAGTCAAAGCATTTGTCATTTGCTCTTGTTCCGTGTTCACAACAAGTTTCAATATAAAAGTCTTTGTGACTGAGTGACTCGCTCATAAAGACAATCTTTGCCGCCATCTAATTGCGTAATAAATGTAACTTCTGTTGCTGTTCACGGTCAGGGACTATTTTTTCCAGCGGAAGGAAGGCTTTTGATAGAAAGTTGCATTGATAGATATTTTTTGGCTTTAATATTTGTATTGTGTGGTAACCGTTTTATAAAAGCAATAAGCCCCGGGAAGCCGTGGTTTACAGTGAATTTATAACAGCTAAGGGGGTTTTAGGCACTCCGTGCCACGTCGTTATAAATTCACTGTAAACCACGGCTTCTTGGGGCTTATTGCTTTATGAAATCATACTTCTGACTGGATCAAAACCAGTTAATTTAGATGTTATCATTTTTAGGTTAATTTTTTTAGTTAATGTTTATTTTATTTCAAGTAATGAAAATGTTTTATGGTTTAGATATTGATAGTAACCCTGCCACAAGGTCACGATTGGGTGAAAATATCAAAAGCTAAAATTCCAACTTTTTAGCTAGGTTAGCTTCACAAAATGCACTTAGTTACATTGTGAGTTCATTCAGCTGGACATTCTGTCATAAGGTCTGTTGTAATCTCTAGAGATTACAAAGGCTGGTCCTGTTTACATCATGCTGCGGCTGAGGGATACACACAGACAATGAAAATCCTCCTCGCAGCCAATGTCAAACTACTGGACGGAACAAATGAAGATGGGGTAAGCAGTGTAAAAATCACTAACACCTGTCAGTTTGAAGAATACAGTTACCAAGCCATAGGAAACTGAGCTTTAAAAATCTAAAGAACACAACATAATAACACTCTCCTTTAAATTTCACATTAAAATAAATAAATAAATAAAATAAAAAAAGAGCACCAAGTCAGCATATTAGAATGATTTTAAAGGATCATGTGACACTGAAGAGTAATGATGCTGAAAATTCAGCTTTGCCATCACAAGACTAGATTACATTTAAAAATTATTAGAAAAAATTATAATAATAATAAAATTATTATTATTAACTTAGAGAACAGTTATTTTAAATTGTAATAATGTTTCATAATATTACTGTTTTTACTATATGTTGTCAAATAAATGCATACTTGTTGAGCGTTAAACTTTTTTCAAAAATGTATTTTTTTTATACTTTAAGTATACTGTATTTATTGATGAAAGACACTGCCTTTTAATCACACATGTATGCTTTAGAACACAGCCCTTCACATTGCTGCACAAGCGGGACATGTAGGTGCTGTTTTGCTGTTATTGGACAGAGGAGCTGAAATCACTCTCAACAATGCTGACAACTCTTTTATGCATGAAGCTGTGCGAAATGAGAAAAAAGATGTAGTGAACGCCACCATCGAAAGTGAGAGGTAAAGAGACATCCACGTTCAAGATGACCACGTTAATAGCCTTGCATTGCTGGTACACCCCAAAGTTAATGTCTGTAGTTCAAAAACCAAGCCTAGGAGGGCAGGAATATTTATTTTAATATAAAAAGTAACTTGAATTGCAGATTAATAATAATATATTAATTAATACTGTAACATTGTTGCAGTGTTCATTTTTCCGATTGTTTTCTGTTTTTCTTAGGGGAAGCTTTAAGCTTAATAAGATAATTTAATCTCAAATCAGTATTTTCATCAAAATGTCCATGTATTTGTATATGTAAAAAAAGCAACTTTTTTCTAAAATGAGACAACAATAAACACTTAAGTTTCCTGTTCCCTTTTAATAAAACACAAAAATATCTCGAAGAAAACAATTTCAGTGTAGGATTTTAATGGAACAATATGAGAGAATAGGTTTGCCTTTGCAGAACTCTGTAAATATGTTTTTTTTTTAAACCTATATTATTTTTCTCCTCTCAGTAAGCCAATGGTTGACAAAGATATGTTAATGCACTGCAGGTGTGCTGAGGCATTAACATCATTTAAAGGTACATCCCGCTGTGTCGTGATGGACATCATAGAGTTCCTCCCAGAGTCTTTCAGGGTCTGTCTAATAACTTCACTTTATAAAACTCTTTGAGCTATTGTTGATAAAATCTTTAACATGAAACCCCTCTCTCTTCTGAACAGCACCTTCTGGACAGGTGTATTAAAGAGTCTGATCATGACGCCAACAGTCCGGATTATCATGTAAGCTTTCCACAAATGTCCAAAAAGTTGCATTCAAACTATTAATAAAAAAGTTCATTAATGCTATAAAGTACAAAATTTGTTTAATGTATTGGCAGATCAAGTATGATTTTCAGTGGCTTCAAGCTCCTTTACAGTTAAAGAAGTTTGCTAAAACAGATAAAACAATGAAGTTCCAACCATTGGCAGCCATGAATGTAAGTCTCTTTAAATCATTTTACAGTAGGTCACATTCATTCAAGGCACTCATCCTTTCTAAAAACGATGGAAAACTGTGTATTAAAGTAGAAAAATATGAGCATTTTATCTAGTGATATCTGACTTTTGGACCCCATTGTGCAGTATACATTATTAAATATAAACTTCTGGTTCCTAAAATGGTTTGAGAATAAATTATAACCCTTGTACCTCACTAGGCAATGGTGCGGTACAACCGTCTGGAACTCCTCACTCACCCCGTGAGCCGAAAATACCTGGAGATGAAGTGGTATGTTAAAGATGTACTGTAACTCTCAGAAAGTCCCTACAGTTCTGGTTGGTAATATTCAGATGGTAATTGTTTCTCATGGGGGTGTAAAGTAATTTTAACATTTACAGGGGCTAGTCAGTGATTTTGAAAAAATTCATGGTTGCATTATTATGGGAGCACCAAGGTGGAAACGAAAGAGGGAGGAGCCTGAGGATGACCCAGAGCAGAGCCAGGATGAAGTCTCATGGCGGAACTGATGGAGGGAGGAGCCAAGATGGAGCCAGGAGCCTGACCAACTGAGGTGATGTTGTGATAGGAGGAGACCCAGGAGGAACAGAGGAGATGAAGACCCATGGTGATATTGAAGGCCTAGAAGGCTGAGGGAGCATTGAGCCAAGGTGGAGCTGATGGATGAGAGGCGGAGCTAGGTGATCCTCAAACCAAGGCAGAGCTGATGACTGAAAAAGCCCAAGGTGGATGCAAGCAGCTGGACAGAATCAGTGAAGGAGGAGCTGAGGGACTGAAGGGAGACAGCAGAGGTGAGGCCAAGGAACTGGATGGCTTTGGCAGAGAAAGACATAGGCTGGGCGGGACCATCCACGAAGAAGGACACTTGGAGCTGTGCAGAGCCAATGGCGATGAAGTAGACTTTGCTGGACGACAAAGGAAACTATGCTGGATGACAAAGGAGACTTGATGCTGGATGATGAAGGATACTTGGTGCTGGACAATGAAGGAGACTTGGTGCTGGGCGGAACTTGCTGCAGCAATGAAGACTTGGGGCTGGGTTGAACCAGTGGCAACAAAAATGACTTGGGAATGGGCTGAACTAGCGGAGATGAAGACGACTTGGAACTGGGCTGAACCATTGGCGAGGAAGATTAATTTAGACTGGGCTGAACCAGCAGAGGCGAATGCGACGTGGAACTAGGCTGAACCAGCTGAACTGGGATAAAGACCACTTGGGGCTTGAATAAACCAGCAATGAGAAAGACGACTTGGAACTATACAGGATCAGTGGAGACTGGAGATCTTGCAACATTTAATCATCCAGCTTATCAAACAATATTTATTCAGCCTGCTCATAGCATGCATCTCAGCGATGGGAGTGTGTACGGTACTTGGGCTCTGGGACAAAACTGGCCACTAGCAAATACTCTGGCTTTCACTTTGTGGTGGGCTCAGAGTCTGCGGTGGGCTCTGGCTTATTATCCATAGTGGGCATGACTGAAGGCTGGCTGCGCTCTGGGTCCGGAGTGGGGCTGGTGTTGTCCTCATCAGCGAGGCAGATTGTGAATGGCGATCCACATTGGAAAACACATAGGGAGTGGTTGGGATAGTGGGTTCTTTTAATAAACACCAGGAGTACGAGAGGCAGACTACACTTTAACACTGACAACTCCAAACAATGAGCAGAAAGAACTCAGAAAGGGCTTAAATACACACAGGGATAATTAATGGAACAAGAAACAGGTGTGTAACATAATTAGAAACTATGGCAACAAACAAAGAACTCAAGCAAACAGGAACAGGGAAACCATTAAAACAGGACAGGACAATAAAACTATGAAACTAAACAAGACAAGATTGTGCACCTAACATTTGTTTTTTTAGATGTTCCCATGAGAAACAGTTACTGATATGCTAATGTCTACAGTCACTTGTTTTTATGTCATCTATAATATAGTCACAGCGTTTTACTTTTGTGCGTATGGTTAAAAATAGCAGCAGTAGACATTACTTCAAACAAACAGACTGGTTTACCAAAGCACATTATTGAATATTCTACTGATATTGTATTTTATTTGGACAGGAAGGCGTATGGAAGCAAGGTTCATTTGCTCAACCTGGCTGTCTACCTGCTTGGCTTGTTGCCCCTCACATACCTCATCCTCAATCTGAGACCAAGCCAGAACATTTCTGCCAATGGCACATCTGTCAACATGGTGCCCGTATCTTTTAGTGAGGTAGACAGCTTCTATTCAGAGCTCTCTAGCATCTTGTAGGGAAGAGATGAGCTCAAAGAGTTCTGTAATTTGTGCAACAGAGGACAGCTAGCGATGCTTATCTGTGACAAGCAGAGAAGGGAAAGGTGAAAGAGAATAATGATAGCTGAATTTAAATGACAATCAAATTGATTGTGAATTACTTTTCAAAGTCATAGAGTGTCATAAATGATAAGAGAGAGGAAATGTATTATACATCCTTTACAAAATTGGTAATATAATGTGTCTTTTAACAGCCACATCCACATCAGTGGTGTGAAAACACATGGGAGGGTCTGTGTGTTACGAGACAATTTAGGGGCACTTTCCATGAATAGAAATGAGTAGAAAATTCACAATACTTTTTACATTAAGGCAATAAAGGCAGGTTTTTAGTGCAACCATCTTACTTTATTGTAAGAAAAATTATTGTACAAATACTGTTATTTAATTTATGGGAATATAAGTTTTTTTTGTTGTTGTTGTTGTTTTTTCAACCTTTAGACTAGGTTTTCATTTGTGGTATGCTTTTTAAAGATTTTTTAATGTTTACTATTAGAAAATAATGATAAAATCATGAAAATCTGGGTTTAAAGTCGCAGTGTAACAGAAGTAGTGGTTGAAGGAGTGATTCATTAAAAAAGAACAAAATGTAGAGCAGGGACTTCGGTACATCGGTTGTTCAGAAAGGGGAAGAGACAGACCACTTCAGAGATAATAAATGAGACATTTTGTAGTGCTTAAAGGGTTAGTTCACCCAAAAATGAAAATTCTGTCATTAATTACTCACCCTCATGTCGTTCCACACCCGTAAGACCTTCGTTCATTTTCGGAACATACAGTATTTTTGATAAAATCTGATGGCTCAGTGAGGCCTCCATTGCCAGCAAGATAATTAACACTTTCAGATGCCCAGAAAGCTACTAAAGACATATTTAAAAAAGTTCATGTGACTACAGTGGTTCAACCTTAATGTTATGAAGCAACGAGAATTATTTTTGTGTGCCAAAAAAACTAAATAAAAACTTTATTCAACAATATCTAGTGATGGGCAATTTTAAAACACTGCTTCACGAATCAGTGGAAATTTCGAAACACTTATGATATAATCATAGATGCAAACTCCTCACCTTTCAGTGACAACTCACCTTTTTGAGATCAAAATAGGTCACTTATGGGATTTGCATAGATCCAATGAGAAAGTGTTTTTATGGGGTGGGGTGGGGGTGGGGTCTGAGATGTGGGAACGGTGAAGAGAGAGAGGGCAAATAGTTTGCGTTTTACTTAGTATTGCCGTCTAATCAGCCAATATTGTCTTAAATAGCCATAGCACTTCATCTTTTTATAACATGAGGTTTTGACCAAATGTAGCCTATTCAATCTTGATTTTGGTGAAATGTTGCAACAATTTATTTTATTTTTTTTTGTGAAAAATTACAGTTTTGGACATACAAGGTAATAACAAATAAATAAAAAAATCCCTTAAAGTAACTACAAATGAGCATGTAAAGCAAATATCTTTTTTTTTTAAATCTGTTCGGAGTATGCTGTTCTCTGTTCTCACCTTTTTCCTCCCTTACCTGTTTGCATCCTTGCGTAATGAAGCCTCCTTTACTGAAATCATGTGAGTTTGGCAGTTTGATACAGTGCTTTGAAATCGCCCATCACTAGATATTGTTGAATAAAGTTGTTATTTTTTTTATTTTTTTTTAACGAAGGTCTTACGGGTGAGTAATTAATGACAGAATTTTCATTTTTTGGGTGAACTAACCCTTTAATATGGCAACTGTAGTAATAGAAGTCCTGCCTTACAGTTAAAACAAACCATGGAATTTAATTTAATCTTGGAAGCACAAGCACAGATTTGAGCTAAATTTATTATATTGTTGTTGTCAGATTCTCTTGATGATTTGATATATATTATCCAAATGCAAATTTGTTATTATCTTAACAAACTGTTTTGAAGATTTCAATCTTTTCCCATTGAAGTAGATATGTTCCCTATATAGAAAATAGCTGCTCAGGGCCATATAAGGTATTTTGTAAAATGTTAGTAACCAGACTTTTCTCAAAATATCTTCTTAGATGTTCCACAGTAGAAATTAAGTCATACAGCATAAGGTTTGGAACAACAACAACAACAACAACAAAAAAGTGGTGTGTAAATGATGACAGAATTTTAATTTCGGACTATCTATTTACACCAAGTACAAATAGCCTGCCGTGTTGGCAGAGGCTATTTATACTAACTCTGCCCACCATCTGATTAGAGTGAGGACAGGTGGTGTTAACTTTTGATGCGACTGACCCAAGTTCGAATCCGTCTTTTTCTGAACTCATTCTTCTCCCTTTTTCCCATTGCATATAAGCTCGGAGAGGCATTTATTGTAAATACAAATTAAGAAATATTCGAAAAGTGTAAATAAAGTCCCTAACAGGTATAGAACAGTGGGATTAAAGTGTTTAACGGGTAGGGTTAGGGGAGGGCTTTAGGGACAGGGACAAGTAATGTCCCAATAAGGCGGCATCCACTTATGATTTTTATTAATATAATTATTTACACCGAATATGTTATTGCAAACTGATTTATATTATACTACAATACAGTGAGGTGCAAATAGTATCTGTCACTATTCACACTAAGTATAAATAGCATCTAACTACTATTTATACTCAGTGCAAATAAAATACTGCTATTTTCACTTAGTGTAAATAGCATCTAGTTGCTGCCTTTTAATTTTTGGGCAAACTAGTCCTTTAAAGGACTTTGGCGTTTCTTAAAGCACACTGATATTGGCATCAATTTGGCCTAATCTGTAATTCATTGACAAGCCAGTTATCTAAGCTATCATTCACAATCATATGCATCTCCATTCTCACATTTGCATTCACTTCCTTATAACCTTGTCAATGTCCTATTACTTAATTTGGTGAGTGTCATTATGAACTAAATGGCATCCATCAACTTCATCAGCTCCAAGGTTATTATCTCCATGAAATTAAGTATGTCTAATCTCGTATGCATATTACTATTTATCTTTTGAGAAATGGTGCAGAATACTCATGATGGCATTAATATTATCTATTGTTGAGTGTGAGGAACATGCACACACCGTAGTAGATATTTTCAATTTAGCATAATATGCTAGTTGGGTTATGAATGAAAAGTGATTCACTAATTATGTAAATGTGATTAATTTTATGATGATGCTATAATGATGCTCTCTCCCTCTCTCTCTTTTCCCTCCATCCAGCAAAAATGTTTAATCTCAGTCTGTATAATCATGGTGCTTGTCTTGAATGTGTATTCCATTTGCAAAGAGTTGGTGCAGTTGGCTCAGCAGGTAATAGTCATGTCATCACTTCCCATGATGCATCCACTATAAATTCCTCTCATACTACTACAGAGACTCTCAGCAGAGGGCAATCAAACCGTCACTAATCATAAATGTCATGATGCACATTAAATACACATGCCTTTGCTGTGGGGATTCCCTTGTAGTGCTCTAAGCCTTCCAGCCAAGTGATTTACCTATAAAAACACAGCTCAGATTTTGCATGCATTGTTCCATGGTCTTTGCCACTGGTGAGAGTATTCAAATTGCACTATGTTTGGAACCTAAAAGTGATTTTATTTAACCCCTTATGTCTTTCACATTGTAGCGGATATATTACTTCACTGACTTCTCTAACCCTGCTGACTGGAGTGCAGCTATTAGCTCTTTAGTCTTTGTCATTCCCATGTGTTTCAATGTAGACAACACATGGCAATGGCAGGCTGGAGCTTTTGCCATTTTGACTTCATGGATCGGCTTCCTGCTCTACTTCCAGAGGTAGATTTAATGGCCTGTAGAGTTCCTTTATAGAATTTATTATAATCCCATTTCTGCTTTTTACTAGGGATTCCAAACAGTTAATTTCTAAACAAATTAATTGCAGTACATGATATGCTGATTAATCACTATGAATTGCATTTACGGTATATACTGTAAAAAATGCACAATATATATTAATACTAGTTATCTGTCGATATTCAAGATTTTTATTAATTTATTGTTATCGATCAATTGAATATATTCATTTTCCCATTTCTACATTTAGAATACACTACCATTCAAGAGTCTGTCTCTTATGCTCACCAATGCTGCTGTTATTTGATTAAAGGGTTAGTTCACCCAAAATTTTCAATCCTGTTATTAATTACTCACCCTCATGTCGTTCTACACCCGTAAGACCTTCGTTCAACTTCGAAACACAAATTAAGATATTTTTCATAAAATCCGATGGCTCAGTGCAACATGTTCTCCAACCAATATGCCTATATTGGTCGTTTGTCACTTCCCTGAAATACGACCCATAGGAGCGTTTGCTAAAGTTGCGCCCCTATCGACAACAGGACACTTTAATTTTAATGCATTGTTCCCTTTTATCTGTGTCATATTTCGGGTGTCACATAGCTCAATTGGCAGAGCATTGCAATACCTAACAATATGCAATCATGTGATCATGCGATCGTGGGTTCGATCCCAGGGAACGCATGTGCCCTTAAAGTGCATATGCATTATAAATCACTAAGGGTAGGTTAAGGGGTGGGGTGGGTGTAGTCGTTAAAAAAAATTGTTTTGCTAAATTTTGCATTGCATTTAAATGAACACGCATTTTGATTGGTAACGACAGTCATACGTCATTTCATGACGACAGACTTAACATGACACTGTCATTATTTTTATGATATGACTTTAAAACGTAAATATAGGTCGTAATAAGGTTGCTTGAAAAACTACCTAAAGTCACATGATTTCAGTAAACGAGGCTTCGTTACGTCATAAGTGTTTCGAAATTTCAATAGTTCACGTGACTTTGGCAGTTTGATACGCGCTCCGAACCACTGATTCGAAACAAAAGATTCATAAAGCTTTGAAGCTTCATGAAGCAGTGTTTTGAAATATTTGAATAAAGTCGTTATTTAGTTTTTTTGGCGCACAAGAAGTATTCCCGTCGCTTCATAACATTAAGGTTGAACCACTGTAGTCACATGAGCTGTTTTAAATATGTCTTTAGTACCTTTAGCATCTGAAAGTGTTAATTATCTTGCTGGCAATGGAGGCCTCACTGAGCCATTGGATTTTATCAAAAATATCTTAATTTGTGTTCCGAAGATGAACAAAGGTCTTACGGGTATAGAACGACATGCGGGTGAGTAATTAATGACAGATTTTTAATTTTTGGGTGAACTAACCCTTTAAAAATGCAGTAATTGTCTATTTTAAAACATTTTAAAGTGTAATTTATTCCTGTGATGGCAAAGCTGAAAATTTTAGCAGCCATTACTTCAGTCTTCAGTGTCAGAAATCATTCTGATATGGTGTTTTGGTCCTCAAGAAACATTTCTTATTATTATCAATGTTGAGAACAGTTTTGGTGCTTAAAATTTTTGTGGAAATGGTGATACATTTTTTCAGGATTCTTTGATGAATGGAATGATCAAAAGAACAGCATTTATTTGCAATAGAAATCTTTTGTAACATTATAAATGTTTTACTGTCACTTTTGATCAATTTAATGAATCCTTGCTGAATAGAAGTATTAATTTCATGCAGAATAAGGTATTAATATGTGCTTCATAAGTACACTGTTAAATGTAAACTTCAGCAAATNATTTATTCCTGTGATGGCAAAGCTGAAAATTTCAGCAGCCATTACTTCAGTCTTCAGTGTCAGAAATCATTCTGATATGGTGTTTTGGTCCTCAAGAAACATTTCTTATTATTATCAATGTTGAGAACAGTTTTGGTGCTTAAAATTTTTGTGGAAATGGTGATACATTTTTTCAGGATTCTTTGATGAATGGAATGATCAAAAGAACAGCATTTATTTGCAATAGAAATCTTTTGTAACATTATAAATGTCTTTACTGTCACTTTTGATCAATTTAATGAATCCTTGCTGAATAGAAGTATTAATTTCTTAAAGAAAACATTTTACTGACCCCAAACTTTTGAATGGTAGTGTATAATTGCCATCATATAACACTCACGTAAAGTTAATCTTTAGAAATGTTGGCAAAACACTTTAGTTTAGCATCCAGTTATCAATAGTTGCTTATTAGCATGCATATTACTTGGATATTGGCTGTTTATTAGTAAATTATTAACATTTCGGTCACACTTTAGTTTAGAGTCCAATTTTTTCTACTATGTAACTAGTAACCACGACTTTTCCCTCAATAAATTCCTAATTACTGCTTATTTATAGTTAGTAAGGTAGTTGTTAATTTTAGGTATTGGGTAGGATTAAGGGATGTAGAATATTGTCATGCAGAATAAGGTATTAATATGTGCTTCATAAGTACACTGTTAAATGTAAACTTCAGCCAATCTAAAAAGGAATATCCATTTTTTTGCACTTAACATGACTAAATGTACTTTTAGCATTTACTATGATTGATTTGAGTGGATTATTTTTTTATTTATTTCTACAAAACAGTCTAGAATGTATGTATAGAACATTTGAACTCTAATTATACCATTTTCACATGGCAGGTTTGAGCGAATTGGAATTTACGTGGTGATGTTTGGTGGAATCGTTAGGACCCTGATGTGCATCATGGTTCTTTTCATCTTCCTTTTGCTGGCATTCGGATTGTCCTTCTATGCTTTGATGCTTCACCGGGTACGTCCAAAAAGAGAGATCATATCAACCCAGCATGATAGACCCATCAAGTCTTGGCAAATTGGTGCAGTTTGATAACGATGTTAACTGTTTGCTGCTTTCAACAGGCTGAGTTCAGCTCCATCGGCCTTGCCCTAGCCCAGACGTTTGTGATGACAGTGGGAGAGCTGAACTACCAGAGTACATTTCTGAACACTTATGAAGAAGGCCACATGGCATTCCCTGCGGTCACCTATTGCGTGTTTGTGTTTTTTGTGCTTCTCATGCCTATTCTTCTCATGAATCTAATGGTAGGACACTCAACACTGGCTTGCTGGAAGCCAGCTATTGATGTTAATGACAGCTGCAGTTTGTCAGGATGTATTAAGCTTATTTGTCTAAATCATGTTGCAGATTGGTTTGGCAGTAGGAGACATCGCAGAGGTACAGAGAAATGCAGAGTTGAAACGGATAGCCATGCAGGTGAGCAGAATGGATTAAATACTGCTTATACCTCTGAATTGATGTATATTTTCAACAATTATTTGCTAAATTGTTAGCAAGTTTTAAAGACACAATCTAAAAAATGCTGGGTTTAAAAATATCCTAAGTTGGGTTGAAAATGGACAATCCCAGTGATTGGGTTGTTTTATTTAACCCAGCTATTGTTTAAAAATTACTGTATTGCTTGCTTAAAATGAACCCAAAATATGTCGGAAATGTTTAATGTTTTATTAATTAAACAATAAACATTTATTAAATTGCTTATTAATAAATGTTCACCTTTTGATTATTATTGTTGCCTCTCTAGTAATTATGTGTCTGATTTTTAATTTCCAACCTATTTTGGGTTCATTTTAAGCCAGCCATATAGTAATTTTTAAACAATAGTTGGGTTAAATAAAACTTCCCAGCAGGTTGGGCCAACATTTAACCCAACCGCTGGGTTTGTACATTTTCAACCCATTTTTTTAAAAGTGCATCATTAACATCATTAATTTTTATCAATATACAAAATTACTTTAAAATATTAATGACTCATCTTGTACTCAGAGGCGTGTAAAATTTCTGTCCAATTAAAACTTCACTAGAATGAAAAATCATTCTAGTAAAATCAGGATTCACAGCTGTGACGTAAACTATTGGCTATTAAAAAAAAAAAGTCCCACCCCAAACTTCCTGTTTCAATAGGAAATATGTCAACACAGGAAGGAGAACGCTTATCAATAGAAGTATAAATACCATGATATCGTGTACATCACATTAATCATCATTACAGATAGATCTTCACACTGCCCTTGAGGAGAAACTACCTTACTGGTTCCTGATGCGAGTGGACAAACCAACTATTATCATCTATCCCAATAAATGCAAGGTTTGTCTATCAGCAAATGTGGTTCCTACTCTGAACATGAACTGTAAACTAACATTTTTTCAATTAACATACGACATCTCTGTGAATATTAACACTGACCTGTTATACAGAAAGTGCTGATGCAGGTCTTCCTTGATGGTGAGATCCAGAACACAGTTCGCACCCGTCTAAACCTCTGCTCACGGCAGGGAGGGCATCTAGAGAGAGAGCTGCACAAACAGAAGAACAGGTGATCTCTTTGATCCACCACTTCTGTTTTGGGTTTACTCAGGAAGGGATTTCAAATGTGAGCATAAACTGTTGTGCTTGTGTGAACTTTATAGGAAGAATTTCTATTTCTCCCTTTATTGAACATCACAATAGAAATGGGAGGGTTTATCAGACTCTAAATGCAATTTTGTGCCTATAAAACCATCAGGCAGAAAAAAAGTACAAAAAACAAGATTTTTTTATTTTTTATTATTTACAGGCTAGTTGACAGTTCTACTCAATATTTCAGGTATATATATATACAGTACAGTCCAAAAGTTTGGAAACACTAAGATTTTTAATGTTTTTAAAAGAAGTTTCGTCTGCTCACCAAGGCTACATTTATTTAATTAAAAATACAGTAAAAAACAGTAATATTGTGAAATATTATTACAATTTAAAATAACTGTGTACTATTTAAATATATTTGACAAAGTAATTTATTCCTGTGATGCAAAGCTGAATTTTCAGCATCATTACTCCAGTCTTCAGTGTCACATGATCCTTCAGAAATCATTCTAATATGCTGATCTGCTGCTCAAGAAACATTTAATGTGTACAATTGTACAAAATATTTGTGTACAATATTTTTTTTCAGGATTATTTGATGAATAGAAAGTTCAAAAGAACAGTGTTTATCTGAAATCTAATCTTTTGTAACATTATAAATGTCTTTACTGCCACTTTTGATTGATTTAATGCATCCTTGCTGAATAAAAGTATTCATTTCTTTAATTTCTTTTCAAAAAAATAAAAATAAAAATTCTTACTGACCCCAAACTTTTGAACGGTAGTGTATAATGCTACAGAAGCTTTGTATTTCAGATAAATGCTGTTCTTTTGAACTTTCTATTCATCAAGGAATCCTGAAAAAAAAAGTACACAACTGTTTTCAACATTGAAAATAATCATAAATGTTTATTGAGCAGCAAATCAGCATATTAGAATGATTTCTGAAGGATCATGTGACACTGAAGACTGGAGTAATGATGCTGAAAATTCAGCTTTGCATCACAGGAATAAATTACTTTGTCAAATATATTTAAATAGTACACAGTTATTTTAAATTGTAATAATATTTCACAATATTACTGTTTTTTACTGTATTTTTAATTAAATAAATGTAGCCTTGGTGAGCAGACGAAACTTCTTTTAAAAACATTAAAAATCTTAGTGGTTCCAAACTTTTGGACTGTACTGTATATATATATATATATATATATAGTAATGTGCAAGAAAATAATGTGCAAAAACCTCTAATATCTAATCAGGTGGATGCATGTAAGTAAGAATAAAGCTTATGTACTTTAAAAATTGGAGGACAGTCTGCTTTGATACTCAGTACAACTGCAAAGTAGCCAAAAATATACTTAAGTACAGTAACTAATTACATTTACAAATACTTTACACCACTGGGTACACGTCACTGGTTTTGAAATCTGAATATCACAAATCTTAGACTTGTGGGAGAGCAGCCCCTAGTGTTCATCAGCTATAATGCACCATCAACCAGGCATTCAAATTGCAATTTAGAGTTTGGTTTGCTACATCATTCCTCACAAATTCAGTTGAATTTTAATTTAAAAGCATTTTTCAGTTCAAATGTTAATGGCTCTGATTCACATACAGTACCTCACCTACCCCACTTTGAAGTCTAAGATAATGTGATTTAATATATAATTTTCAAAGTAATATTTAACATATATTCTGCTTTAGTTTTATAACAAATACAAGCATATAGATCTGTGCAGATGTGGTGGCATCACTTAACATTTTTATTTATTTATTTATTTTACTTAAAGGCATAGTTTAAAAAAATTCTGTTATCATTTACTCACCCTCATGTCATTACAAACCCATAAGAATTTTGTTCATCTTTGGAACACAAAAGAAGATATTTTTAAGGAAACTGAAGCTTCAAGCAGACCATCTACGGGACAAGCCAGATTCCACCAAAACATTTTAATCTTTATGCACACAATAATAATCTTTTACATTGTAATCCTTTTATTTTTAATATTTGGCATGTTTGTGTGCCCTGTGTGTGTAATAAGCAGAATGTACACACGTTGTGCACCCGCGTATAGGCGCATATTACTAACGCACTCTTTAAATAACAAAACAAATATTGCGCCATTGACTTTAGTCCAGGTTTCAGTTGGTCATTGGTGCAGTCTATTTCAGTTGCCTCAAAATAGTAACGCACCAACAATGTGCCTGAACACACCTTGTTTTCAGACCAGCACACCATGGGCGAACAGATGGGCGCAAATGCATTTGCTATTTAAACAACGTAGTACAAGACGTACTGCGTCGGAGTTAGTTTAAAGGATTTTACTCATACTGAATGTAGGCTCAAAGATGCAATAGTCCTCTATACCTAAGTTACAATGTCTTTATGAAAGTCTCTGAGTTTTGAGTGAATGGTATGAACTACATTTGGTCCGTTCTTCCCTTCAGGATGAAAGCGATGTCCTGTATGCTGGAGAAGCAGCATAACCTGCTCAAGCTGATCATCCAGAAGATGGAAATCACTTCTGAGGCTGATGAATATGACGGCCCACAGAACCCTAGAACTCCGAAACAGCCCACTTCCTCCTCATCTCAGAAGTCAAAGTGGGTCCCACTGATGCAAGCTATTAGGGCAAAGAAATAATATTAGAGACGATGACGTCATAATGTAAACATAAGCCAAATACTCAGCCATCGTTGCTTATATTGACTGTTCTGATGTTAGTTTTAGTTTTTCTTTCCATCTGATTGTGTAAATGTGTAATCATGGGATCATAATGTATTTTGAAGGTTGCACTGATGAATATATTAAATCCATTTAAAGTTTGTACTGAACTCAGAACAGAAGTGTTTGAATAATATCCAATGCTTTAATACATAATTAAGTTCTTATAGCTCCAGTACTGAAGATGATGTGGTTTGAGAAAAGCATTTGGAATTATTGCGATAACAAACCCCTAAAGCAAACTTTAAGACTTCAAACTCTGTGATGCATCACATATAGATTTATCACACCGATTGGTCCACATTTGTAAAAGAATTAGCATGTAAATTTCATCTGGCCTTGAGCCTGGACGCTTTGTCATGTCCCTGATTTCAAAGTAGTTCTGCCAAAGGAGAGCACAAGTGTGTAACCCTCATTATTTGGATCTGTTTGAGCTCCCTTTTTAGTGTATCCACCATTATATCATGATGATATTCCCATGAAAGCTGCATTACATAAAACCATCTTGTTGATCAGATTGTCAATGGTGATTTCACAGACTTAAGCAAAAGTCACTCATGTTGGGAGTAGATTAAGACATGCACCTGCATAGCCAGAACACTGTAAAAATCACTTTGTGATTTAGCATGCACATTGTGAGATGTAGTAAATTTGATGACAAGGATCACAATATCCAGATGGAATGGATTTGCTTTAGATTCGGTCACTTGAAGCAATACTAAACGGATATCTTTACTGCTGTTGAGCTTGAAGCATGAAAAAACAAAAAAGAAATAATACATTAAATGCTACAAATATACTGTGTTCAAGCCAACCAGAGTCTTTTGAGTCTTAAAGTACCCCTATTATGCTTTTTCGAATATTACCTTTCATGCAATGTGTAATGTAGCTGTCTGTGAATGTAAACGATCTGCAAAGTTGTGAAACCAAAAGTGCACGATAAATAAAGTTATTGTCTCTCAAAAGAAAGAACTGACTCTAAACAGCCTAAACAAGTCGTCAGTAATTTGAATCCCACTTTCATGATGGGTACACGCAGAGGTGTAAAGTGTACCTGAAAACCACATTTGAGTAAAAGTACAGATACCTTACAGTGAAAATTACTCCATTACAAGTTACAAGTCACCAATTCCACGAGAGTGTCTGATTTTAACAGTATTTAAGTATTTTACTCATGCTGAATGTAGGAAATCATATTTATTTTCTGAAATAAAAATAAAAAAGAACACCTCAATAGTGCAATAAAGCAAGGTCGACACAACAGCCTCTTAAACGTCTACAAACTCTCAAGTCTCAGTTAAGCTCAAGTGCACAAAAAGGCCATAAATAACCAATATCGTTCATAAAGGACTTGTCAATATTCCGGAAAAATAAAATAACTTGCACTGGATTTGCTGGTCTCTGACCTCATCTCTTATATCAAACACCTGCGATTCAGCAACTACCTGCTAATGCACTCGCATTCTCCTTGCTGACAAGTTTGGGTGAGTAAGGGCAAAACGCACAAGATATAGTACATGCAATGCCCTTAGATAGCAATATCGCTTCTTTATATCAGAAACAATCTGCTGCAGAAAAAGTTAGGTGCCATGCAAAATGTAATGTGTAATTGCATTACTCATCACAAATGTATTAGAGTAAAAAGTACATTTACAAAAATGTAGTCAAATAGAGAGTAAAAGTTGCTAATATCTTTGATGCATGTTCTCCAACCAATATGCCTATATTGGTCGTTTGTCACTTCCCTGAAATATGACCCATAGGAGCGTTTGCTAAAGTTGCGCTCCTATCGACAACAGGACACTTTAATTTTAATGCATTGTTCCCTTTTATCTGCGTCATATTTCGGGTGTCACGTAGCTCAATTGGCAGAGCATTGCAATATCTAACAATATGCAATCATGTGATCATGCAATCGTGGGTTCGATCCCAGGGAACGCATGTGCTCATAAAGTGTAAATTCACTATAAATCACTAAGGGTAGGTTTAGGGGTGGGGTTGGTGTAGTCGTTAATAAAAAAATTGAGTTTTGCTAAATGGAAATAGGATGGTGTAAAAAGTCCACACATTGTGTTTAAATGAACATGCGTTTTGATTGGTAACGACAGTCATATGTCATTTAATGACGACAGACGTAACACGACAATGTCATTATTTTTACACCAGCTAGAGGGCGCATGACTTTAAAACGTAAATATAGGTCGTAATGAGGTGCTTGAAAAACGACCTATAGGGTCGTTTTTTTTGGAGGACAGTCTGCTTTGATACTCAGTACAACTGCAAAGTAGCCAAAAATATACTTAAGTACAGTAACTAATTACATTTACAAATACTTTACACCACTGGGTACACGTCACTGGGTAACACATTTGCCTGCCTATGTTCTACGTTGTCCGCCCGCAAACAACTTGACCTGCCCTCAAACACTGTAGCTTTTTCGTGTGGTTAACATTATGTCGAGAAGATGCTGTGAAAGTAAATTTGTTTTATTTTCACTTCCAAATAATGAGGCTGCGAAGAATCAGTGGTTAATATAAATTTTTTCAACGATACCACAGTAATCCCAATCTTTTGTGTTCCCGTCATTTTACTGATGACTGCTTCTCAAATCTCGGGGAGTTCAACGCGGGGATTCGCAAAACGCCTGCTCTTGAAAGATGGGTCAGTACCCAGTTTATTCGGACCAGCTTGCTCCTCTGAATCATACAGAGCCCTGGACATGACATGCAAAAAAAAATAGTAAGCTAAATCGTTCGCACGATTTACTAATTCATTCCCTCAATTTACTAAAATGTGCGCACGATTTAGTAAATCAAGGGAACGAATTTGTAGATCGCGCTCACGATTTAGTAAATCGAGGGAATGAATAAGTAAATCGTGCACACGATTAAATTTTTTTTCTTGCATGTCATGTGCGGGGCTTCGTAGAATCACAACCTGTAACAATGACGCTGCTATCATGTCTTATAACATACCACAAACTAAGTTGACACTTAACCAATGAGAAACGTCCTGCTCCAGTTGTGCTTGCAATTGAGTTTCTGGTTGATCGACTACTTCAGACGTTTCATCGTTGGTCTCGGGCTTGAAATGATAAGGTAAAATCGATGCCATCTTTACTGTCCATACATTGTATACAATCTCTTGAGAATTGATAAGCCTCCAGACAGAGCTGTAATTTGGAGACTGTCCTCCAAAAAAAACCCGACCCTATAGGTCGTTTTTCAAGCACCTCATTACGACCTATATTTACGTTTTAAAGTCATGCGCCCTCTAGCTGGCGTAAAAATAATGACAGTGTCGTGTTACGTCTGTCGTCATGAAATGACGTTTGACTGTCATTACCAATCAAAATGCGTGTTCATTTAAATGCAATGTGTGGACTTTTCACACCATTTCTCCTATTTCCATTTAGCAAAACTAATTTTTTTATTAACGACTACACCCACCCCATCCCTAAACCTAACCTTAGTGATTTATAGTGCATATACTCTTTATGAGCACATGCGTTCCCTGGGATCGAACCCACGATCGCATGATCACATGATTACATATTGTTATTGCAGTGCTCCCAAAACAATATTAGGAACCTTAAAAATGTCATAATACTGTAGGGGCACTTTAATTTCTCCGACACTGAACCCCAATCAGCTGTGCTTAGGCTTTGGAGACAAAAGAAATGCAACAATTCTCATCTGTCATCTGGTCAGTTTTTCACAGCATTAGGAGTTTTCAGAGCCCAGATATACATCACTTCCTCCTCCAAAGGGTAAGCAGCATTTCTCACACCCACCACCTAGATCTCAGCTAGACAGATATAAAAAGATTTCAGTGACAGAGCATTCACGTTGTTCCATATCACAGATTTGATCAGCAGATTCATCGATCTTGAGGGCCTTAATATGAAGGAACATCAAGACATTTTGCAATGTTTGGCATTTTAAGATGTATTTTATTACTAGGCGATTGTAACAAAAATCCACAACACAGTGTGTTGAAAAATATTTATTTTAAGAAATAAACTTTATTTTACAGTGTCCTTGTTAGATGTTACATTACTATAGTAATAACTATAAATTATGCTTAATTACCTGCAGCTAACCCTTAACCTAACCCTATAGTAAGTACATGTAGTTAATTATTATTACTCAGTACTTACACTCAGTAATTACACTGTAACAAGGATGCCTTAAAAAAGTATAACCAATAATTTTATATTATCTGTATTTTCTTGGACAGGTTTCATGAGATTCACTCCATCAAAGTCTAGTTGTAACTGGGAGCAAATGGATAGTTCACTCTTCAGCCACTTCTCTCATTCAATTTAATGTGCTTGATTCAATGTAGGGGGAGGCTTCACTAAAATGGGGGCGTATTGATTTTCCTAATGGCCGTTTTGATGCTGTTACATGCCATTTGTTTTACACTGCAGCTGTGAGAGCGTGGTGACCATGGGAACCAGGGGAGGAGAGCGCACATAGCTGATGTCATAGTCTTGCACCTGTCTCGCTTACTCATTCACACAAAACAGACGGAGAGAAAGAAGGAAAAGAGCCACTGCACACACTACGACCCTTAACACGCTTACCGACAGACAACTGCACATTTCTCATGTCAGCTCTGACCTAAAACAATGTGGGCAGCATTGTTCCCATGTAATTAGTCCCTATGTGGAAGCTTGGGAAAGATGTGCTTACACAGTTGTTTAAAGTAGAGATTAGTGTTAAAATGCTATGAAAGGTGCCTCTGTTGCTGCTTGTTGCTGTTTCCCTCAAAAAGACGTAGTTATTATTAGTTGAAATTAATGCAAGCAGAGCAACAGGTTAGCATTGGATGAACTAATGTTTTAATGTAAAACAGTTTAGACATGATAGACTGAAAAAAGCATGTGAATGTGTTCTTGGATAAGGAGTATTCCTGTGCAATGATACGTGAGAAATCCTGTTCATCCTGGAAGAAAATGCAGGTCACTTCGCTACTTTACCTTATGCAATATGCATCTGCAGATTTATAGAGATTCTTACCATTCATAGAGGCTATAAAAATCATACACAGTTGAATGGTTCTCATTGTGAAAAATTCCCAGTTTTTTTTTTATTCACTGTGGTGCTACAAAATCAGGATTAGGCCAAAAATGTGGTCACATTTAACATTATTCAGAGAATTTTTGCTGGCTAAATCCATTCATTTTAAATTCAAATCCATGCAATCATCAATTTTGCGCGAGGGTGAAAGATTTCCTCATGTAGATTTCACAACGGGTTTAAGTTAGTCATACGGAAGTGACTTCTATGTGAGCTGCGCTTCATACATATCTACACTGTTGAAAATTTTGCTAATGTGACCACACCGAACTTTAGCTCGCAAAAAAATATTCTTTGTCCATCAATAGTGTAGCGATGTATCAAGCACTGCACTCACAAATATCACTTTTAAACCAAGCAGCTCTCCGTTGGCCAATTTGTGTGACCGTTTTGGAAATGTGCAACATGTACATGGGGAACTTTTTGCCCTCATGCGAATTCCTGTTGGAATGATGGTGCATGTCCTCTGGCACAGAGCAGAGTGGAAGTTGAGCTTTACACTCGCTGTGAATTGTGGGATTGACAGGGGACCAGAGAAAGCCTTGAAAGCGGCCGAGAGTGTCAAAAGTTTTTGCAGTTCTAATCATTTGTATCTGTGATGATTATATTGCCCGTGTGTTGAAAAAAAAGCTGCATTTTATGGGGCTTTTCCACTGCATGTTACAGCTTGATATGGCTTGCTTAAATAGTACCTCCTCGTTTGAGTTTCCAAGCAAGCCATACCGATACTAAAATTGACATATAAACACTGCAGATCACTGAATGGTCAGAGAGAATTGTCACTACCAGCGTCATTGGATTTGCTACACAAGACACCAAACCTGCTAGATTTAAATTGTCAGCAACAGCCACCGCAGTATAATTTGTCCGCATGACTTTTTTAAACAACTTGCTTTAAATGACCGTCGCACTCAACTTGAAAAAAGAAATGGCTGTATCGTGGTCAGTAGACGAGGTGGCGGTACTAAACTGCAGTGGAAAAGCAAAGTGAGCCGTGCCAAGCCGAGTCATACCAAAAAAGCGACCAGCGACACGAAGCGACAAAGCGGCATGATCGCATTCATTGGCGATTTCCGCTGACATGAGTGATAATAACCCATGGTGACAGGATGTAGGCATGTCCAGTGAAGTGACAAATTAAAGTAAAGGCCCTTTCACACTGACCACGATAAAGTGAAGCGAATCGCTCACGAACGATGCTTTCACTCTAAACGCGAAACAATTGATCGCCTTCGGCTAATTCACGCCTGCACGATAGGTGGCGCTGACTGAGAACGCATTCTTCCCTGTATGTATCTTGTAGGTTTTTCCATTTGGCTTTAACCTCGTCCGCTGCACAACATACAGTAAATAATTTTATTACACAACACCATTTTCAACTAAAAACTGAAAACTTTTTATGCGTTTTGGCCGTTGAATTACACAACAATAGAGTTTTGGGGGCCTGAAAATGCTTAAAACCTTTTGAAAACTGGTTTGAAAGTGCAATTTTTTGAAAACAATTATCGTTATTGTAAGCTGTATATGTAAAAAAATATGTATATGAAATTACATAATATCTAATTACTTAGCAACTACTACCTGTTTCTAATTCATACCTCAGTACTTATTACTGTGTTAATTGTTTAAGCTGGAGACAGCATTGGGGAAAAACTGTTTTTATGCTTAGATGTTCTTGTGCACAGAGATCTGTAACGTCTGCCTGAGGGCAGAAGTGCAGACAGGTTGTGGCCGGGGTGAGAGGGGACTGTGATGCTGTTACCTGCCCCTTTCTTCACTCTGGAGATGTACAAGTCCTGAAAATTGTGCAGGTGCACCCCAGTTATCCTTTCAGCTGTCCTAACAGTCCGTTGCAGTCTTCTTATGTCTGATTTGCTAGCTGACCCAAACCAGACAGTTATAGAAGTGCAGAGAACCAACTTAATAACAACTGAGTAAAACTGTGTAATTTGCCTGTGGCAGGTTGAACTTTCTCAGTTCATGAAGAAAGTACAACCTCTGTTGGGCCTTTTTCACAATGGAGTTAATGTGATTGTCCCTCTTCAGGTCCTGAGAGATGGTGGTGCCCAGGAACTTAAATGACTCCATTGCTTCAACAGTTCAGTTCATGATGCTAAGTGGGGGGAGGACAGGGGGGTTTCTCCTGAAGTCGTCTATCATCTATCATTTCCACAGTTTTGAGCATATTCAGCTCCAGGTTGTTATGACTGCACCAGAAACCCAGCTGCTCAACCTCTTGTCTATAAGCAGACTCATCACCGTCTTGGATGAGGCCGATGACTGTGGTGTCGTCTGCAAACTACAGGAGCTTGACAGAGGGGTCTTTAGAGGTACAGTCATTTGTGTAGAGGGAGAAGAGCAGTGAGGAGAGCACACACCCCTGAGGAGCACCAGTGCTGATGGTGAGGGTCCTAGATGTGAGTTTTCCCAGCATCACTAGCTCTCTGTCAGGAAGCTGATGATCCACTGACAGATGGAAGTGGGTACAGAGAGCTGTGTCAGTTTATTTAGGAGTGTATCTGGGATGATGGCATTGAAAGTGGAGCTGAAGTCCACAATCGGGGTCCTTGCATAAGGCCCTGGTTTGTCCAAAAGTTGCAGGATGTAGTGTAGTCCCATGTTGACTGTGATGTCTTTCAGGTGGGCCAACACCAGTCTCTCAAATAACGTCATGGCAACAGATGTCACAGCAACAGGTCTGTAGTCATTTAGTCCTATGATTTTAGTTTTTTTGGGTACAGGGATGATGGTGGAGAGTTTGAAGCAGGAGGGGACTTTACACAGCTCCAGTGATCTGTTGAAGATCAGTGTGAAGATGGATGACAGCTGGACAGCACAGGCTTTGAGACAGGCTGGTAAGATATTGTTTAAGCCTTTGGCTTTCCTTATCTTCTGTTTCCTGAAGACCCGGCATACATCCTCCTCACAGGCCCTGTTTCCACCTAAGATGTGTTTTGGTCGATTGGATCACAAGTAGACGAGGGAGACACATACCTGTTTACACCTGGTATTTTAATCCGTCTCTTTTGTCCACTTTCAACAACTTCTTCGAGGAGAGTGTATGGGTTTTTTTCAGATCTTTTGATCTAATGAACAAAACAAGATTGCGCAATTTACATATGAACACACACGGAGACAATGAAAAAACATACAGAGAGTAGCAGCTTTTGTTTCTGCTCTGATAGCCGCAAGATCATGCTGAAAGCTGTGAGTGCATCTTAGAATTTAGGAATTGTGAGAGAACATTGTGCTTGGTATGTTTTAAATCTTCAGATCAAACTTGGGTCTTCAGCTGACAATGTTTAAATCCCATCTGGCTAGCGTGCTTCCTATAATATTTACGCATTAGGTCAGTAAGCAGAGAGTAGGCATCGTTAGTGGCTGTTCGAAGTTGAACACTTTAGACACACATGAGCATTTCCACTACAAAAGCAATCCGGTCATATGCGTTTTCGACTACCTTTGGAAATGGTTGAAAGTGGACAAGCTCGAAACGCTTTACACTCCGTTTACACCTGTATATAGCATCAGGTGGAAACAGGGCCACAGATCTTAAGTGCAGGCTGAGAAGCTGTAGGGTGGAGGCAGGCGGGTGGGGGTGTTGATGGCTGTGTGGTGAGACAGTCAGAGTGGGCGTGGGATGCGAGACCAGGCTTTTAAAGCAGAACTAAGTAACTTTTTTTACCTTCATAAATAGTTTTCTAAGTCCTTACGATGGTTAATTGACTTGTAGTGGTATGTTTGTAGTGGTATGTTTGAGGCGAGCACTAACCCCCTCTGGCACGTTAACAGCACTTGCAAGTTGAGCTGCGCCGACCCGACACAATCTCGCCTCATGTTCATGTTCATGTTCACGCGAGAGTGACAAAATGCTTTACGGTAATTCAAAAACAATGTATATATTATGACTTTATAAGACAATTTCGAAAATTACCCACCTCCATCGAGTGTACTGTATTTGCAAATTACCCACCTCCACTTTCTTGTACTGTATTTGCAAAAGTACTGTGCTGGTGAGCGTTGTAGTCGTTGTAGTCCAGAGCTGCGCTTGGAGTATTTACGACAGTGTGATTCACTGAAAGAACCTGTAGGGGGAGCTTCGCAAATCTTACTGATTTCCGCTTTAAAATCTGCAATAAAACTCATTCAAATCGTCAGCTAAATGTTGATTCTCCAGAGTGCTGAGGGATGGTGTCTTGTAGCTGGTGATGGCTTTCAGGCCCTTGCACACTGATGCAGGGTCGTTAGCTGAAAACTGATTTCTCAGCTTTTCAGAGTATCTTCTCTTAGTTACTCTTAGCTCCTTATTCAGTGTGTTTTTGGCCTGTTTGTACAAGGCTTTGTCCCCACTCCTGTAGGCATCCTCTTCGGCCTGGTGAAGCTGTTTAAGTTTTGCAGAGAACCATGGCTTTTTGTTGTTCTATGTTAAGTAAGACCGATCTAGATAAATTGAGTGCACTCTGACTCACACTCGCACCCAGAAAAAAGAGATCACTTTCAGTGGAAAATGAATAGAAATTATATTCTGTATAAAGAAATATGAAGTAAACATGAGAATAGACACGAACAAGAGCTCAACATCAATTTCCTTTTCTCTACCAGAATACTTTTTTTTTTTTTTTCTCTGTGTTTACACTGGTTTTCAAAACCAGCTCCACCAATCTTGCCCTTTGGTGCAACAGCAGCAGCTCTGGGTACATGATCTAAATGCTCAAATCTTATTTGATGGCCCTGTTTCATTGTGGGCGATGGGGTAAAAAAAAATGACGCACTGGTCAAAAAAAAAAAAATCTTGCTTTGTCGCGCTGTGATTGATCGCACCCAGTGTGAATAGCTCCATAGGGATCTATTGTTTAGATTCAAGAGCATTATCGTGTACCTTTGCGTTGCTTGATAGCGCTCAGTGTGAAAGGCCCTTAATGGGAACGCCCACTAATGACAATTCAAACAAACTCCAAACAAACCTAGTTTTTGCCTCATTTTGTTTGAAATGATGTCATACCTGTTTGTTCTTCGATTTTGCTTGAAGTCTATTAATACTAGGCCTACAACACTAGAAAATCATTATGTCATTACAGGGGTTTCACCGGCATGGTTGAACATGGGGAAGTAATTGGCTTGAATGGTTGGTTGAACCACGTTCAAGTGAAAGTTCAAAAGGAATCGTTTGGCCAGATGGTGGAACAAATGTGAGACGCAGTGCGGAGAAATGGAAAATAATTAATAACTTCTTTTAACTTGAGCGTCTTAAAAACACAGTGTTCTTGAGCAAGATGCTAAAAAAGCAGTCAAACACAACCGTCTAAAGCAAGTCTTCATTTAGAAAAACTATTGAAAAGGCACAAAAGGTGTTCTTGGTGAAGAGGTCCTTACAGTAAAAATGAATATTTTAAATGCCACAGAGCAAGAAGCATAAACTGTTTATTGCAGGTTATTCCAAAGCTGTCTACACTTGGCAACAAACCTTTGCAAAAAATGAAGCATGCAAGTCAGCTATGCTTTTGGATAATTGTTGGCTGAGGGTGACCACTGTAATATAAAATCTTAATTTCACACTCATTAGGCGGGAATGAAAACTCATACATATCGTTTACTGAGAGATATTGTGAGATGCTGAGAACATTTCAGCTGTGGGAAATTTGGTTTTATGGTTTAGGAAATTTAGCTCTTCATGTATGGTCATGTAAAAGATGCTTGTGTTGCATAAACATCTTATGCAGAGATATACGGACACATTTTTGAAGCATTGCGTAATTTTATACAGATAATGCATTATGGCTAAGGATGTTATAACTTCTTTAAGGACTGATGGTGTTCAAAATGGCCAAACTAAAAGCCCTTATATTCATGTATAGCCTACATGTTCTTAATAATACATTTTGTATAATCTTTTGATGTGTCATTTAATTCTATATGTGTGAACAGGCAATACAGAAGAGTTATACTGAAGAGGCAGTCATACAAAGTTTCCTTTAACAGCTGAACTGACATCTGCCAAGAATAATTAAATAAAAATCATTTTAATTTGCCAGGCATGTGTATTTCAATCCTCTGCCACGCACCTCATGCTTACATGTTTCTATATGATAGGAGAGACAAATGAGAGCACAGTGTGATCATGTGAAGAATGTCAACATGTGTATTTTTCCTTTACCCACAGGGTCCCAGTGATTGCCCCCCATCCTGCAGATGTAATGTAAAGTGCTGACAGCTGTGGCCAATGTGCACCGAGCGTGTGTGAGAGCGTTCTAACCAAGCAGAAACCCAATATCTCTGTGAAATGACCAGTGGATTAAGAACGTTTGATAAGCCTTTCAGACATTTCTATTTGCTTAAGAGCATGTGGGAAAAAGCATTTAAGTGGACCGTGGGTGACCACTGAACTGGAGAAATGAGAAACGAAAGTTTTTCACAATAGTTTCACTGAATTATTTATTTGAAGTATCGCTAGGTTGGTTTGGGTTACACTGGTGCAAGTTGTTTTGGAGCCTTTTTAATTGGATTCAATATTTATTATTATTTAATAAATAAACATCCAGTCTATCGATCTATCTATAGATGATAGAGCCTGCAATTAATTGTATTAAATAAATAAAAATTAAATAATGATTTAAATAATAAATATAAATATATTTTCATAACCAAATGTAATTTATTAAATATTTTACTCTATACATTTAATAATAATAAATAACTTTATTTGATGTGTTTATTTGATCTGTATAATCAAAATAATTGTATAATGTTCATTGGCTTTATTATTTATTAAATAAATGATGAATATATATATAAAATCCCTGAAGCACTGGTGGAGATAAAGCTGTTCTCGGCGGGTACACGACTCCTGAACGGCCGCTGATGGCTCGCATCTCTGAAAACGTCTAAAAAAATTGTAAAATAGGTGCTATGATTAAATATATTTCAGGTGTCACAAATTTCAGGTGTAAACAACTACATTCTGGTCTAAAAAGCTCTTAAAACGACAGTTTGTGGTAAACAATTGTAGTATTCGCAAAAATTACGGTGGATTTGCTCGGCCGCCATGACAGTCGCTTCAAGCGGAGTGATACAAATGGTGAAAAGGTAAGAGTGCTGTAAATCAATAAAATATAGCACGGCTATCAGCCAATCAGATTTGAGAACCAGAGAGAACTGTTGTATAAATATATATATATATATATATTTATAAAATATGTATATATATATGTATACATACTACATAATATCAGTGCCACTGTGTCAAACAAACTTGCCAAAAGTTAGATGGGAAAAGGGGAGGAGAGATGCCTGATCCATAATGACCCGGCCAAACCCCAAACCTTAAATGTGCTTGGTACACCACAAGGCAAGCTCTGAGATGCTCAGTGAGAAGGGGCAGAAGATGCAGTCTGCTTGGTCTACGTGACAATTTTAATAACCAGATGCTGAATGACTTTGAATGGTGATTAAATAATGGCCTTGTTTTGACGCGCCTTTTCCTGGGCTTATTTTACAGAGATTGGCAATCAAGGCAGCACCTGTTGCTTTGAATCTACAGCAGGGACGCTGAATATCACATACTATTAAATCGTAGGACATCAGTTTTTTCAATATCAAGTTCTTTGCTCTGAAACAGAGGTGCAGTCGTGATGTCCACGGGTTCGGTGAGTGATCCTGAAGACCTCCAGGAGCTGTCAATCACTCACATGGACACTCGTTCTCTGGAAGACTCAGAAGATGAGTTTAGTATCGATGACAGTTTGAAAGCAAAGACCAAACAACCTCGAGCTGGTGCCAACAACAACAAGCAACAAATGAAGATGGCAAAGGATGGCAGACAGTCTCAGAGAAATGCAGCAAATGCCAGAGAGAGAGCACGCATGAGAGTTCTGAGTAAAGCTTTCTCTCGGCTGAAGACCAGCCTGCCGTGGGTACCAGCAGACACCAAACTGTCAAAGCTGGACACGCTGCGTCTGGCATCCAGCTATATATCTCACCTCAGACAGCTCTTACAAGAGGACAGATACCAGAACAGCTTTGTGCATCCTGTAAACTTGGTATGAGTGAGTGTTGTCTAAGTTTATGACAGGATTGTATACACTTCCAGCTGGTTCAGTAGTGTTATTGTTCAGTTTTATT
>RJVU01059636.1:2608809-2651785 GCA_003731715.1 Anabarilius grahami | reverse complement strand
TGAAACATCAATAATATAACATTTAAATAAACAAACCATAAACTAAAATATTCTTAAATATGAATAATACTTATTAATAATTCCTATATATATATATGTGTGTGTGTGTGTATACATACACACTGTTTACCATTTACTGTTACTGTAATATGTAATGTAAATGAAAAGTGATATGTACTAAGTATTATTTACATCAATGAATGCAATGCAACTGCACCTGTATTAAATATAATATAATATAATACACTATATATATTGAGGGTGAATTTGGGTTGATTTGGGACACTTTTTCCATTGAGATCAACCTGAATTCACCCCTAAAAAGTAATTCTTCACAGTACACTGAGCATTACATGTGTTCGCATCTGCGTCTTATGGCATTTAACCAGCAATGTGTGGCTGACTTACGCATTCTTTTTTTCCACAGACCTGGCCTTTTGTGGTCTCGGCACGATCAGAGGACACCAAAGACATTTCAACAGCGGTCAGACTATGTGGAGCTACAGCATAAACATCTGGCACCTCTCTGTCTTTTATCCCCCTCCATCTCTCTCTCTTTACTGTCTGTACTCATGCACTTCCTTTGAACTTACATCAATGGACATTATGCAATGAACGCAACTGCATGTGGGACGTACCTGTAGTTAAACAGCAAAGTCATTGCATACAAATCTGTTTTTATAGCGTGATTGTTATGTTTATCTAGCAAATATAAGCAGATATTACTATGTGTTTGATTATTTTGCTGTCTGTATGTAGCTTAAAACTAACTTTTGAAGAAAAAAAGAACAAATTGCATGACCAGAAGCACAGAAAATCACTTTTATTGTTTTAAAGCACTTGTAATTTTTCTAACCACCCAGCAGACATTTAAAAATCTGATTTTGATAGGATGTTTTCAATCTGTGGAAATTGCTTCAGTTTGTTTAGAGTTTTATTTTTCACTAAGCAGCAGCATCAAGTATGTAATTTGGGCTACAGATGGAATAGAACAGAAAATATTACTCCAAGGTATGTTTAAGTTTATTTATGATTGTGATATTTGTGGTTTGTTTCATCTTTCTTTTTTATTTGCTTTACATTATAACTAAAATGAATCACTCAATGATTGTCTACAAAAACATCCTTGATGCATAATTTTTTTATGTAGCCTACCAGATGAAGTCATTTATATCACTGTAGACACGCCTGTTGATCAAGTGTATCTCATTCTCACAGTTACGCTGTGATTCAGTTTGATTCAGAACTACACTTTATTACACATAAACTGTAATGTGTCACTAAGTAGGAATTTTTTGAGGAATGTACTAGTTGGCTAATTAAATGCCATAAAGTCCACTCTGTGTAAAGTGTTTTAATAAAATGCAGACTTTTTCAGGATGCTTATTTTTTCTCTTTTGCATGGAAACCGCCCGGCCCTCAAACTCAGAACTAACTGATCTTTTCACTTCATACGAAGAGATAAGAAAGTTATCAACTATAAAATACACAACCCTTATACAAATTGTAGAGCCCAAATGTGAGCTTGTGTTGTGCCCATGTGTGCAGCGGTCATTAGAAAGTGTGCAGTTTGAAGAGGAAGCCGACTTTTCACCATGTTTGTGGAAGACTGCAGCTGTCGAGCCATTAGTTTCCCAGAACACTGAACGGGTCCCTTGAGGGAGTCTCACAGGAGATGAAGCACTTTGTCAGGCAAGGACAGCTCAGAAACGGCTCTCACGTTCTCCACCGCTGCTAGGATGAGCGCTCTGGGGTTCACTGAACTTACAATGAGGAAAGCATTATCTGACTGCTAAAACTCATGACTTCATAAACCACTGTGATTTGTCATCCTCTTATAATGCATCATTATATCAGAATGGCACTGGAATGTGAGAGTGAAATATAGTATATAGTCTAGTATGTGTACGAATACAAAATAGTACCATCTAGTGGTGACAGAGCTTTCTGAACACGTGATACAGTAGTTTTCAACAAGGGGACCTCAGGAAATTGAAAAACAACAAACACCTTCAGAAACCCTTGTTATTAGCGACACCGGTGGCCAGTAAGTTAACTGCAGCCAGCAACGTATTGCTCGTGCTGCCACTAGTGCGCAAGTAACGCACAAGACAACATTTAAAGGTGATACTGAGGATCTTTTCGTCGACTGAGAAACCAAACACTGTTAGTGAGTTTTTGAAATGAGCGCATGCGTAAGAACAACCCCCCTCCTTCACAGTTCATTTCGAGCGAACGCCTCCCAAAACTTGTGCACGAGTATTGGAACACGAGTGTTTGTTTACCACCGGCATTCGCTGTGTTGTGTTAGTGGATTCATTATGTCGGACTCACCGCAGGTAACTCATAATCTGCAGTTGTTACTCCTGTCTCCTGACAAAAACATTGCATGCGGCGCCTGTGGAGTGTGGAAAGTTGCTGGAGCGCTCAGCCGCGCGTCTCTCACAAGGAACGTCATGGCAGTGATTGACAAGCCAGAGGGCCGATCATTTAAGCGATGGCTGAGGTTTTTAAGGCCCTACCTCGTGCACAGATGATGTATATTAATATTATTCCTTTCAGTGCACCTAATAAATACTCTTTTATCAGTTAGTAAAGACAGTTTCAAGTAATATTGCAAAAATGTATAAAACAAAACATCCTCTGTACATGGCCTAATGGTGAAGTTCTTTTTCTTTCTTTGCATAGAAGTAAAAAAAGAAGATGGAAATACCTTTGCAGCAATATCCGACGCCATGCGAGCTGCTGAGAGCAACGTTTAGATGTGTAAATATGTGCTGCGCAGTTTCCCTATCAGAGCCTCAATATTAACACAACAAAAATGACAGCGGTAAGAAAACAGCAGTTAAGAAAGCATCTGATCGTAGAGATGTGGACATGTTTGCACCAGCTCTGCAATTCACCGGCATCACGTCAACAGATGAGGTAATTAAAACTACTCTGTTATGATAGTTTGATTTAGTATTTTTGAGACTATAGGCTATTACAGTAGCCTGCAGAATGGGTCTTTCGGCATTATCCGATTCCTGAACACTGAATAAGCATTAATTTAATGTGTCTTTGATCAGAAGAGAGGCTTTCGGGAGCGCACGTAAACGTCACGTCCTTTTGAATTTCCCGGCAAAAACGTCCCGGTCCTTCACATAAAATCACTTTTCTGCAGGCTCTCGTAGACAAAAGTCCTAGGAAATCGGAGAAGGTCTCGTTTTTTTAAGTTTCGTCACAAGCTGTTCACAAATAATGCCCCATAATGTATTATTTTAGTTGAATGTATTATATTAAAGTTATAATAAAATAGCCTAACGAATTATGCCCTCAACAACTTTTCTTTTAAGAAAATACAGTTCTTGAAATACCTGGAATCACAGTCTATCTGTCTGTCTGTCTGTCTATCTATCTATCTATCTATCTATCTATCTATCTATCTATCTATCTATCTATCTATCTATCTATCCTATCTATCTATCTATCTATCTATCTATCTATCTATCTATCTATCTATCTATCTATCTATCTATCTATCCATAGATGATAGAGTAAGCAATTATTTGTATTAAATAAATAAATATTAAATGAACAGTTTTATATATCGCCAGCAGAGGTCGGCATTGATCTACAATAGGCCTACGCCACAATACGCCTCAGCCTCAAACGTTTGACGCTCTGTCAGTAAGTTTTTGTATTTCATTTGAACCTTTATGTTTTCCTAATTTACTCTGAATGATGAAAAAGTTATTTCAGTCAACGCAAAACTTAGCAAACTCACTTTCTGTAGACCTACTGGTGTGTGTTTGTATTGAGAGCAAAAATGTCCAATAGATTTAATTAAATTCTTGAAATACTCTCTATGTTTAGCCTTCCTTTTCTCAGGTGGAACACATTTTCGTTAATATGGAGCTGTGTTTTCAGGCATTAACCCATAAGCACATCCAATTTTTTGTGTACCAAAAACACATTTCAGAGACAAAAATTTCCATGAACAGGAAGGAACTGTAGGTCCAAAGCCAAACAGCACAGTTCACTGACCGTTTCTTTGTAGTTTAACCAAAAGCACTAAATGCAAACCCACAGCGGGCCAAGATTCAGAGAACAGTCTTTGAGGTTATGAAAGACATTCTGAGCCTATTTGTTACCTAATATCCATTCACTCAACAGCAAAGAGGAAGAAAATGCTAAATAGGACCTATTACTTGGATTATCAGTTTAACATCTACTTTATTTTGGTTTCATTCAAAACACATAGGTCATGTCTTGTTAGCTTATTCTTTTTAATCTACATTTAAAAAAAAAAAAAGCATGAAAAAGCACCATAATTTGTAAAACAAATCACTAAACTGACTGATAACATGCATAACTGCAGCATAGGCCGAAAAGCATCCAAAATACACATTTAAGAATTTAATTTAGTACACTTTATTTGCATCTGTACTGTAGATTTTAATTACAATACATATCTTTAAAGGCATATCATTTTGTTTTCTCAAAATGAGTTATTTCCTCGAAATCTCTACTTCAGCAGAACTTACATACTCCAAAATGTCCAGTTTTATTCATATCTATATTCTAAAGGTTTATACAGAGTGGTTTGTTCATATATCAATCACCTGATTTAAATAACATATTATGGCTATTTTTTTTTTAAGTGCTAAAGCTATCCAAAATCCCTTCTGTAAAAAAACGTTGAGTCTAATATGTCAACAAAATGAAACAAGAATTTTGAACCTGGCTTCATCCAATGCACAGCTTTCTGTTCTGGAAATGTATGCAAATTATGTTGTGCATAATTTAATTAGATAATTCCTTAATTGCATATTTAAACATAACACAATACAAAAACAAACAAACAAAAAAGTCCATGTACTGTACTGTACTGTAATTACCTGGGAGAGTAAATCCCAGCCCCTAAATAAATATGCTGACAAGAAATATTGATTAGATTTTAAAATATTTTATAATTTTATCTACATATTATCTTAGGCTTCCACTAAGAAAAAACTATAAATAAAGCATGAATAAATAAATAAATAAATAAAAAACAATCAATCTCAATATTACAGTATTATATATTATATATCATAATATATTATAATATAGGCTGTCGTATATTATAATACATGCAGTGTTGACCCAGAAGACGGCAAATATAACAAAATCACACGGCATGATCGACCAATCAGAATCAAGTATTCCAGAGAACCATATAATAGAACGTTGTATATTTACACTGGCAAACCAGCAAACCTTGGCACATTCTTCCTTTGAAGATGGCTTTCTTTTCAGAGTGCCAAGTCACTACCCTGTGCTCAGTGTAATCCATAACTACATCCAAATTGTAGTGTCATGAAACATGGCAGACTGTGAGAAAGTTTGGTGGCGCGCTGAAGGTCACTGCGAATATTACAGGGTGTGTGATCTGCTTGGCTGGAGACTTCCTGCTGGGCTGGGGGGAGATGACACAGTTTTCTTTTAGGCAGGTGATAGAGTTTCAGCACAAGAGCAAGGCGCTCTATCTCCCGAGAGAATGGAGCCTCTTTGTGGCTGGATGTGCTCACAGAGGAAGGTCAAACCAGGGAAGGGAGGGGTGATGAGGTTGAGCATTGACAAGAAAACATTTCATCAGATATTCCCCTCTCTTCCTATTGATTCTTTGCCCACTCAGACCTTTCTTTCTCTCTTCTCCATTATTTTCGAAGTTCGAGGGGTGGCGCTGGCAGCGTCCGTGAGCGTTTTCATACAGTGGCCTGATTAGGAGTGTGATTCAGTATACTGATATTTTCTCGCAAGGTATGTGTTATTCTCTCCTTGCTGTTTACAAGAAAAGGGTGGGAACCACAAGCATTGTGAACCGAACAAAAGGGTTTAGGAGAGCTCCTGAAGGGCATTGTTGATCACAACGCCACTAGTCTCCAGGGCTAAGGTGTGTTTGGGAATAATGTCACCTGTGAAAACATTCCAAGTGTTGGTTTTCACAACACAGAAATGGCACAAAATATAATAATTGATGCTACGGACAAACAGTACTACCAGTACAAAATGCTAAAAACCATACTGCATTGTGAGCCATTTGGAATTTAATTGAGAATTCTTTTGAAATTACAGTTCAAATCTGGAATTTAATTAGAATTTGAATTAAGGCACAAAACATGATGCAGAATTGCCAATTTTAATATAAGGAAATAAAATTCACTAAAACTCAAAGAAATATTAATATAATAAGTCCATATGCAATAAGTACACTCTAAAAAATGCTGGGTTAAAAACAACCCAAATTGGTTTGAAAATGGACAAACCCAGCGACTGGGATGTTTTAACCAACGTTATCTCATGACCAATTCGTATGTATTTTACGAGGATGGCTAATTCGTATGAATTCGTACGATTTGTCTAAACTCCAGTGACGGGTAGGTTTAGGGGCGGGGTTTGGGGTAGGTCATTCGTATGAATTCATACGAATTTGTCAAATCGTAAAATACGTACGATGTAGAATTCGTACGAGTGAGGTCGTATGAATTCGTACGAATTAGCCACCTCGTAAAATACGTACGAATTGCCGTGAGATCGGGTTGTTTGCCAGAAAATGGGTTGTTTTAACCCAGTGGTTGGGTTAAATATTTACCCAACCCTACTGGTTAGTATTATTTAACTCAACTATTGTTTAAAAATTACTGTATTGCTTATTATTATTAAAAACTGATATTTTGGGTTAATTTTAAGCCAGCCATATAGTAATTTTTTAAACAATAGTTGGGTTAAATAAAACTGCCCAGCACGTTGGGCAAACATTTAACCCAACCGCTGGGTTTGTCCATTTTCAACCCAACTTGGGTTGTTTTTAACCCAGCATTTTTTAGTGTATAATGTTTAACTATAAAAAGCAAGGTTTGTGAAGCCAAACTTTGAATGATGGCTTAAAAAAAGTTTTTAAAACATTTCAAAAATGTTTCTTGAACTTCTTTATAGGTTTTATAGACCTAACGGACATACTGTACAAATGAATCGGGTTCAAACTATAGAAATTTGCAAGGATAGTTCATCCAGAGCTGAAAATTCTGTCATCATTTAGTCCGTTCCAAACTTGTTTGACTTTCTTTCTTCTGTGGAACACAAAAGATTATATTTTGAAGAATGTTTCAACTGTTTTTGTCCATAAAATGAAATATAATATAAATAAAATGATAAGTGTTTTTTGTCAGTGAAAGTCAGTGTGGTCCAATGCTGTTTTGGACCCCTCTGACATAGACGAATATCTTCTTTTTTGTTCCACAGAAGAAAAAAAGTCATACAGGTTTGGAGGAGCATAATTTTTTGCCTTATTAACTTCGATGTACTTATCAAATTTATGGACCCGGGTGGACAAACACTTCATTTCCCAGAATGCATACCTGCTGAAGTACTCTGAATTGTAAAATTCAACTTCCTTTAATTCTGAATCAAATTACAGTTTTGCTTCTTGTGTGTTTTGGCCAGCCAATTCAAATTCCAATGCTAAGTCTTGATTAATCGCCCAACCCTGGAACCAAGATGTTTTTGTAGTCATTTATAGGACACAGGTACATCCAGGATGGGTGAGGTGAGTCAAATCTGAGAGACACCTGCTTTATGAAATACGAACTGCAATTCTTTCTCTACTTTATGGGCCAGTTTCATTTCAAACATCTCCTGAAAAGCTTTCACGCAGTGAGCCATTTCCCCTCCAGACACATACTTTCTCATCCATCAAGTGATGCTTTAATGACGGCCACGGTTTGACAATGGGGATAATATTTTTTCTCCCACAATGGCTTTTGGTTCCCTCCTTTTGGCAAGATTCTGGCTACTATAAATACTCCCCGTTCCCATCGCTGTGGTTCACAGACACTGCTCTGAGTGAAGATGAGGCCTAGTGTGGCTTCAGGCCTGAGCTGTCAGCGCTCCGCAGGGATTAGTAAGTCACAGTCACTGTATTGTTCTCCAGGCCACAATGGGCACATGGAGCTCTGGTCTTTGTCTTGAAGTCCGTTGTGAACTTCAGAGAAGGTAACAAAGGTGTGACACACCTGTGAATGTGGATTAAACTCTTTTTTCCTCTCTCGTTCCTGTTTTTTCTCAGATTCATGGCTATAGCCTTTAGCTATGTCCACCACATCAAACAAAGAACTTTCATAGTCATGACTTCCTCAATAGTCATTTGGTTACAATGAGATATTACAGTTATATATTACAATTACACCCTTTTTATACATTCTACTGACATTTGTGGTGACGTAGCGTTCAGAGAGGGAGGGAATGAGGTTTTATTTAATGACACTGACCACCTCTGTGGTTAATTAAATCAATATCACACCCTTACTTCAAATTCCAGCCAATCCATTTGGAGAACAAAAACAAATTTCCCACTAATTTTTTCCCAACCATCAGTCTTATTTTGACAAGTCAGGAATAAGCTATGACTTCAAAAGACAGAAATATTCGGTCATAGGTTTTGATGGAGATGTCTAAACAGCTTGGACGTTAATTCAGCGTTGTGTTTTTCTCCACGGTGAACTTTTAGTGACCGCATCAGAGAGATTTCACGGATATCAGGTACAATGTGTAGTCCGAGGAGATTGTGTTTGACAAATTAATTATAATTACTCAATTTCATTTCTTTGAATGGTCAAACAAATGACTCAGTTTTAAAGTTTCACTATTATACAAACAGAGAAAGAAAGAATATATACATATTTAAAACTTAATGAGTACTATAGACAAAACCAAAAATTCCAACTTTTAAGAACTATCAGGAAAAAATGAGTAAAATCATGGCAAAATCGAAGACCGTTCAATGTTTGACTTGATATTACCACACCATAAACAATCATCCGTTTCATAATTAGGGGTTTCTACAACTATGAGCACTTTTGGGCCTGTGGACTTTATAAAATAAACTCTCTTAAAACTCTGTTTCACACTCTCACTAGTTTTTAATTTGTCTACTAACAATGTCCAACAGTAGATATACACACATTACAAAATAATTTAGACATTTTTTCCTAAAAACTCAAGAACATTCCACCACATCTTTGAAATAAAAATGGCTAATTTCATAGATAGCACTTTATAAATGTGCACAGTTAAATACACTACTGCTCAAAAGATTGGGGTCATTAATTCTCTTTTGTAGAGAGCCCCTTAAAGGGACATGGATGTGGAAAAAATATGAGATGGGAGGAAATGCTTTTGCGTTATCTCGCAAATGTTTTGCATTCCCCCGAGACGCTTTGCGTTCGCTCACAAAACGTTTTGCGTTCTCCCCAGAAACTGCGTTTCCTAGCAAAGTGTCTTGGCGGAAAGCAAAAGTTTTTGTGAGGGAAAAATGTTTCTTGGTGAAACGTAAAACATTTGTGAGAGAAAGCAAAAACATTGACAAAGTTTTCCTCCATCTAATTTTTTTTTCCTTCACCATGTCCCTTTAGGGGCTCCGTACTTATGCTCACCAAGTCTGTATTTATTTGATAAAAATACAATAAAAACAGTAATATTGTGAAATATTATTACAATTTAAAATAACTGTTTTCTATTTTAATATATTTTTTAAATTTTCAGCATCATTACGCCAGTCTTCAGTCACATGATCCTTCAGAAATCATTCTAATATGATAGCTATCAAAAAACATTTCTTATCAATGTTGAAAACAATTTTTTTTTTTTTCAGGATTCTTTGATGGATAGAAAGATAAGAAGAACAGCATTTTTTTTAACGCATCCATGCTGAATAAAGGTACTCATTTCTTTTTAAAAAATCTTACTGACTCCCACCTTTTGAATGGTATATTTAGAAAACTTGTTCATAACAAAAAACTATTTATAGATCAAAACAAATTTCTTTTTTCTGTTTTTTACATTTTAAATATGTAATAAATCACATTTTTATTATGAATTTTATAAAGTAACATTGAAATCTGGGTCTGGGACAAGAGTAAAGCAATACAATCATTAATATATATATATATATATACACACACACACTCACACACACACACACATACGCTCTAAAAACAAATCCATAAAAATAGGGCACAATGTACTGTATTAATTTAACGGAATTTTCCGTATTTACCAGTATTTAGAATTTTGCACTTCATTGAGTTGTGTTTTGGGGTTAACGGAAATGTCTGTAAAATTACTGGATAATGTCCAGGTAATGAGCTGCCATTACTTTTTCAGTTATTTTACGGATTTATTTTTTACAGTGTATATATATATATATATATATTCAAAAACTGGGGAAAAGGCNTGTGTATATATATTCAAAAACTGGGGAAAAGGCATGGTGAAAAGTTTCCAAAACATTTTAATGTGATCTTCATTGAACAACAAGACCCGAGTCATATCTAAAGTCCAGAATATTATCAAGCTCTTTTGATGAGTAAGTAAACACCTGGAAGTCGGAAGACACCTAGCAACCACATAGCAATACTCTGGAAACCAAACCAACATTGAAACACTCTATAAACAGTGACTTTCAAATGTGATTGGATACGTGGGCCATATTATCGAGGTCAGTCTCACCTCGGTGTAGACGGTCACTGTCCTCCATTATGCATATTCTGAGTCATCAGCTGTATGTCTGTCTCATTAACATTTGTGTGACATGCACTAGTTTGCAGGCCATCATCTTTTATTCACACAAGGCCATGAATAACTTATCAGAGACTACGACAACGTCATATAAACTGCACGCGATACATTGTATATCTCTGTGTAAGCGATGGGCCTAAGGCTTGGTGGTGTGACCCCACGTCTTACTGAGGCCTATGGGCCATGGAAGGGTCACAATGGGAGCACTTGACAGTGCAGCCAGTTAGCAACCACTGATGGATCTGCTACGTGCCTCTGAGACCAGGAGCCTCTTGGGCTGATACTGTATCAGATGGCCTGTTAATTATACTGACTTCAAAAGAGCAGGCGCTGATGTCTGAGTGTGTCACTGTGGGTGACCGAGTGTTCCCATGACATGCGTCTGCGTGTGGACAGGTCTGTTGTTGTGAATGGGCCATAGGTGTGCGATTTCTACCTGTGTGGGAATTCAGAAGTCATCTGGATTTGCTTGATTAGTGCGTCATAATCCTACAGGATTCCATTGTCTTTGTGGTAAGGGTAGTAACCTGACCAGAGGAATTTGATGACAGCTGCTAACCACAAAATTAGGATTCTACCTTAGGGGCGACACGAATATTGCCATATGTAGATTAAATTAGCCTATTATTCACTGCTGGCTTGGTCACTCAGATATTTGTCACCATCTCCGAGTCGGCCATCAATCATTGATGTCAACCAAAGTCGTCCATCTTGATTAGAAAGACACCTGGATTGGGACAAATCAGTCACATGCACATCTGGGATCTAAGTAGGACAAAAAACTAATTGGCTCATTAGAAAAACATGCTTCTACCTTCATTTTTGCAAAACTCCAAAAAAACTTACACACAAATTATGATTTTTCATTTATTTATTTATTTATTTTTTTAACTGGGGAAACGCATGGTGAAAAGGTTTACAAAACAGTTTTAATGTGTACGGAGCCCTGCACATGACATGCAGGGAAAAAAAGGATATCGTTCCATCAATTTACTACATCGTGTGCACAATTAACTAATTCGTTCCCTCGATTTATAAATAGTGCACATGAATTAGCAAACAAATTAGTAAATCGTGCGCACGATTTAGCCTACATTTTTTTCCAGTGTGTTATGTTTGAAGCTCCATAAATGTGAACATAATACAACTACAGGCAAAAAGCTGAAATGTGTTTTAGAAAGTCTGAAGAAATTTTTTTTTTAACCTATACATACAATTCACTGCAGTTTCCAGTTCATTTGAAATAAACACTAGTGGCAGTAGAACACCAACAACTTTTTTTTCCTTTTCACACAAATTATGTTTACAGGGGCAGATTATCTGTTCATCATTTAAAACAATTTTTTCTCTTCAGAAAATTTTGGACTAACACTCAATTCATACGGATTAGTTTTATGATCTCTTTATGAACTTTTTGAAGCTTCAAAGTGATAGTCACATATGTCTATAAATGGACAGAAAACTCTCAGATTTCATCAAAAAGATCTTCATATGTGTTCGAAGATGAAAGGGTTTGGAACGACAAAATAATGAATGATAATTGAGTAATTAATGATAAATAATTTTTGGGTGAACTAACACTTTAAATTAACGTTTTTTTTGTGCCGTTCCTTTTAGAATACTATTGTTATGACCTAATACTACTTGAAAACACTTTTACCACAATACATGATTTGGAAACCAATACATTTTGACATTTTCATCACATAATGAGCTCCATATTTATTGTGGATTGCTGGTTATAACAGAAATGTACAATAATAAATGCAAAAAAAAAAAAAAAACATTACGATGTCCAGAAATCAATTTCAGTATTACGTTGAGTTTAATTTATTGACACTCATGTCTAATGTGATAGTTTCATCCTTTTCTCTACTATTATACAATATATTGTTAGTCTCAAGAGTATTTTACATTAGTGAATAGATATGTAAATTCGCATCAAATATTTGTGTGTCGTATAATAGACTGGTGGTAGAACTTTTGTTAAGCGTGCCAGAGGTTCTGGGTTCTAATCCGCCCTCATATAGTTAATTTTTTTCTCATTAAAACCAAAGATGTTCATTCGTGATTGTATATCAAGAGCAGGGACACGTTTGTGTGCATTTCGTTTTAAGATTTCACCGGAAGGAATAGAGAGTCTCCACAATGGCGTTAAGCGTTAGATTGAAGTGCTCATTGGCAGCGAGCACTCAGCATGATTTAAAAAACAACACATTCCAGTGCCAGATCGGCCCTTATTTAACACAAACGAATGAATTGCTAATCAACTGGAGATGTTTCTTTTATATTAGTTACATCCGTACCGTAAGATGGCCTATGCTCATTTAGGCCTATGCTCATTTGCTATTGCTCACACTATTAGTTAAGTTTAGGGTTGGGTTTCAATTTGAAAGTGTTGTGAAACGTGCAAGAAGCAATGTAATATAATTTAGCAGAAATACCGCAATGTGTTTTAACAGTAGCCTTGGTGGTGTTTGCACTGTGTAATGTGTGTAACCACTGCGGCAAGGGCAGGATGGACAGAGGTCCCTGACCTCCTCTCTGGTTTGGGACCTTAGGGGCCCTTAGGGGTCCTCAGATCAAAGCTCAAGTCAGGGGATGAGTGAGCAGAGATGAGGACTGACTGTTTGCCCAGCAACTGGTGCAGAAAGAGACAAACAAAAAGGTCCAAGGCTGCCTCAGAACCTATACTGACAGATCGCTAATCCAGAGAGGACCAGCAAGGCCATTCATGACAAGACACAGAGAGATTTATTTAGACTACAAGAACACATTTTCTTCAAATTTCTCTTTCAATAGCTGTGATTCCATTCAATATGAGAAAAATAAGAATATCAATAAATATATATCAATTTGTAAATAAGGCAGCGTTTCCATCCGTTTAAGAGAAAAAAATAGAAAAAAAATAGATGTATATATATANGTATAGATATATATATATACTGTATATATTATATTATTAAATGTACACTTTAAAGTAAAGGTTCCAAAACTGGGTTTTTGCAGCAATGGCTAAAGATCCATTTTTGGTTCCCCAAAGAACTAAAGAACCCTAAAGAACCTTTTTCCACTATAAAGAATGCTTTGTGCAATGGAAAGGTTCCATGGATGTTAAAGGTTCTTCATTAATTTTTAAGAGTGTCAGACAATGTTATTGCCATTAAACTAAACTAAAAACTAGCATAACTGAAATAAAATTAAAACTAATCACAAATTAATTTTAGTTTTAGCATTTCATAAGCATTTATATTTCATATTTCCCCCTGCACTAAACACAAAAGAAAATTCTTTTTTTAGTTTTCTTCTTTTTTTTTTTATTGTCCACATGAATCAAAAATGACCAGTGTTAAACACAAACCATAAACATACCGAAATCAAAACAAATAATAAGAATGAGGGGAAAAAAGGAAGGAAAAAAGGAAGGAAAAAAATAAAAAATACATATGCAGTATGTTCTTTATAACGCAATGGAGGAAAACAATAAATTAAAATAAAAAAATATCCAATATACACCAACATATATATAAACAGCCAAATAAACAGGGGTATTTAAATTTATACAACAATTCTCCCCTTATAGGTATGTGCTGGAATCTTCAGTAATCCCAAGAGACTTCAATGGTTCTTTCCATATTTTATAATGACACGAGTTTTTCCAAAGGTATAAGATCCTTTATCATAGCTAACCAATCCCTATATAGTGGAGGGCTATCTCCAACCCATTTATTCATAATGGCCTTCCTTGCCAGCATCAGCAAAGGGTGAACAACATCTTTGTGTTTCTCAAACGGAGGAGGCAAAATACCAAGTAAACACATAGAAGGTGAGGCTTGAAATGTTACTTTACAAATGTCTGAGAGGGCCTTGCAAATTAAAAACCAAAAATGTTCTATCTTATTACATTCCCATAGACAAAGGAAAAGAGTACCAAGGGAATCTTCATACAATTAGGTGACACCTGTTGGTCAAATTTACTACATCTATATGGTGACACATAAGCCCGGTGTACTATATGAAACTGCATTTCTCTGAATTTGTTGCAGACAGAAATAGTAACGGGAAGTTTAGTGATGTTTTCCCATGAGACAGCATCAATATCAAACCCAGTGTTCTTACTACAAGATTTTTGAAGATCAGTGAACTTATTCTGCCTATGTTCATATAACATTGAGTAAAATTTAGATATGAACTTTTGGGTGTCTGCGCTACCAAGCAAGAACATTTTTAAATGATACCCGTTTGTACATTAACTCTCCGTTAATCAGCCTAAAAATACTAAAGATAAAACAAAAATATAGCCTACTAATTAACCTGAAATTATATATAAAAAAAAACTAAGAATGATAGAATTAAAAAGTAGTGAAAACTAACCTAATTGAAAAGACAAATTAAAAATTAAATATATTTTTTTTAAATATCTGAAATTGTGCTCTTATGTTAAAAATAAAGTGGATAGTAGCCAAATATCTGAACAAATTATTCAGTCACATGACTTGATGAATCATAGTCACATGACTTTTTTGATGCCCATCTAGAAATGTGTTTAGTAAATATGTTGCCATTGCAGTTTATGCACTTTAAACAAACAAACAAACAAAATAAATATTGCACTGTTTATGTAAAATCCAATAAATTAATAAAATATTATATTAACTCCAGATTAATGGGTATTTAATCCTGTCTAATCTGTTTCCTTTCACCCATTCATATTCTGGCCTATGTTCAAGTTATCTTTAACAAAAACTTTCTTTAAAAATCATTCCCATGAACATGGAACAAAAGCGTAATACCCCAAATCCTCAACTGAAAACAAAAGATTTACGTTAACTGTCTATAGAGTCTTAAACAAACTTCACTGTCTATTTCATACCCCACAATTCTCTGGTTCCCCAGACTTTTTTTGCTTCATTCACTAGCCTTTATTCCTCTGATGGCAAACAAAAAGATACTGTATTCCCTCATGATTCATGACAGCTTACTTTCCTCTCTTCACTTTACAAGGTGACAAACTGTTACCATCATCTCTGTGTGGCTGGTATCTATGTGAGCTGTGTCTCCCTATAGATCCATATGAAGTGTTCATATGAGCTCCTGCGAGGACTCTAGGTCTCTATGCCTTTTCCACATGTCCGATGTGGGCTTAATTACTCCGCTCAGCTGTGCCTTCCGCCCACGGCTGTCTGCGTCTGTGTGGGAAAAGAAAGGCTATGGGCTGACAGCCATGGCATAACTCTCTCTGTTTCACTGTGGTACAAATGCTGTTTATGAAATTAATGTGATTGATGGCAAATCTTAGATGCATTGTTTCACCCGTGTTCTTATTAAGCAAATGCTATAAACGTTAAAAAAACATTGGACATCAGCTTTAACGAGTAAGGAGTGAAACCCAACGTAATCGCAGCAATATATCTGAAATGTCACAAAATAAGAAACGCAACACTCTCTGTGCATTTAATACGCAGACTTTGGTGCAGCTTTGACAGGCTCTCGCTCGGGATTCTGGGAGAGTGGTGAGATAAGATCGGACTGTGACCTTTTCCTTCTGATTGGACACACACACACACACACACACACACATACACGTGCCCTTCTTCTTGGCACATTCAGCACTGGGTGGCACCCAAGAGCCAGGCTGAATAGGTATTGGGTTGCACACGGATTCTGGCTCACATGTTTTAGCAATTTCCTCTGCCTTCCGTGAAATTATGCAAATATTTTAGTCCCGTTTCCTTGAGTCTGGAACAGCAATTAAGACTGTCTGTTTCACTTTATGACGGCCACTGAAGTCACTTGCAGACAGCCTTCATGGGATGTGAGGATTTATGCCAGTAATGTCACAAAGGTGAAACCTATTTAAGCCTTGAGGTTCAATAGGTGAGGAATGGAGAGGTTCTGCTACACTTTGATAAACTTCACCGCTCATGTAGAGTTGACCTGTACAGATATCTTAGACTATTGTGTCTGAATGAAACACAATCTTAATGTGATTATTAGCAGCTTCAATTTTTTTGCAATGATAATTGGAAATATTATTGAGCATATCTCAAATTAAGACAATAGATTAATGTAAACAATACAAAAGGTTCTAGGTTTAGTAGAAGCTAAGCTCAGTTGACAGCATTTGTGGCACATAATGTTTATTACAAATATTAATTTCCACTCTCTTTAAAAAATATAGCAAAACTCTGAGTTAAAGTGAATCACTTACACTGGAAATGAATGGGACCAATTTTTTTAACGTTAAATATCACTTTTTCAATGTAGCCACAATATGTAAACAATGTCTCAACATGATTTTAGTGTGAAAACAGCACTTACTAACGTTTTATAACTAATCTATCACTGCTAAGTTATAATTCATTTTAAAACTTTGTTGTCATGACATTGCAACGACATAAATCATAAATTACTTTTAAAGAGGTTATTTAAAGGGTTAATTCACCCGAAAATGAAATTTCTGTCATTAGGTACTCACCCTCATGTCGTTCCAAACCCGCAAGAAGTTTGTTCGTATTGTTGATTAAATCCGAGTGTTTTTTTTTTTTTATCTCCCATAGAAAGCAACGAAATTACCACATTCAAAGTCCAGAAAAGTAGTAAAGACATTGTTAAAATAGCCAACGTGACTACAGTGGTTCAACCTTAATGTTATGAAGCAACGAGATTACTTTTTGTGCGCAAAAACAAAACAAAAATAACGCATTTATTCAACAATTTTTCCTCTTCCATCAGTCTCCTATGCAGTTGATGCAGTGAACGCAGTGCAGAGCTTCCTTGTTTACGTCCGAAGGCCGCCTCAGTATTGGCCAATGCTGTTCACATGAGCACGACGCATTCGTGTGATGCTGACGCAGGAGCCAGCCAATAATAAGTCGGCGTTCTGACGTAAAACCTGGAAGCTCTGCACTGCGTTCACTGTGTCAACTGCTTAGGAGACTGACAGGGAAGAGGAAAAATTGTTGAATAAAGAAAGACATTATTTTTGTTTTGTTTTCGCACACAAAAAGTATTCTCGTCACTTCATAACATTAAGGTTGAACCACTGTAGTCACGTTGACTATTTTAACAATGTCTTTACTACTTCTGTGGACCTTGAATGTGGTAATTTTGTTGCTTTCTATGGGAGATAAAAAAATAAAAAACTCTCGGATTTCATCAAAAATATATTAATTTGTGTTCTGAAGATGAACGAAGGTCTTGCGGGTTTGGAACAACATGAGGGTGAGTAATTAATGACAGAAATTTCATTTTTGGGTGAACTAACCCTTTAAGCTTAACAGACAATACACACGTTTTAACAGAAGTGTTTTTATAAAATTATAACTTTCACAATTCTGCTTTTAAGTTCCTCACTGTAACCTTGATNAAAAAAAAAAAAAAAAAAAAAAAAGAAAACAACGGAAGGAGGTAATCAGCATTACACCACAAAATCTGTTGATTGATCTTAACTCGTACTGAAATTGGAATATTCCTTTAAGTCTTCCTTTGGGAAACTGCTTGGTCTGTTACATCATTTAGAGGGTCTAATCTGGTCCAGAGGTCGTTAAAGTCTATGTAGAATGAGTTAAGTTCAGCTTATATATTTGATGGCTCTGAAAGCCAAAGCAGTTTCCATTTTCTTCTCTGAATGCTCCAATAAAGATCTACGGGGTTGAAAATTTCCCACCACACAAAGATGCTCGGACCTGAGTGTTGCGCTGTTGTCAGAAAGGGTTCTGCGGAATGAAATCGATGGAGGTCAGTGGATGAATATATCTCTCAGTTCAAAGGTGGATACAGAAGTGGCCCTCCACTACAAATTAATCTTGATCAGACCGAGACCTTTCAGGGAGCAAAGCATGTAATTGGATTAGTGAGCGTAACAACTCCATTAATTATCAAACAATATTGATCAAAGGCACGGCAAAGAATGGGTCAGCAGTGAAACATTATTATGAAACATAACCTGGAACAACAAAACCTCTAGGCAATGGATACTAACTTAAACTAAAACACTATGTAACAAACATCCTGACAGCTTATTTCACTTTCAACATCAAGATTTAAGATTGAAGTTTATAGATCTATACAATGGAAAATGTATGCTTTTAGATGCTGCATCTACTCACCATATATTTTAAGTTTTTCACCAATTTTTTATTTTACTAGTCAATTTCAATGGTCTTGCATTGGGACAAACACAATACAAGTATAAGTAAGCATAAATATTCATTTTAATCAATCAATTAATATAATCATGGCTGCAAACACAATACATGTATATTATTGATTAAAATTTACAATACACTACCATTCAAAGGTTTGTTGTTGGTAAGATTTTTTAATGTTTTTGAAAGAAGTCTTTTATGCTCACTTTGATTCTTTGATAAATAGAAAGTTCAAAAGAACAACATTTATTAGAAATAGAAATCTTTTGTAACATTACAAATGTTTTACTGTCACTTCTGATCAATTTAACGTGAAGTATTGGTTTAATTTAAAAAAAGGAAGAATCCTACTGATCCCAAACTTTTGAATGGTGTGTATAAAAAAAATATTAAATTATTTGAAAAATGCTGTTTATTGAGATTTACTTCCAATTGGGATGTTAATTCAAATATGAAGAAACCCCTTGAGACAGTCCATTTTATTAAAGGATTTGGTGAATCGCTCCAAAAAAATCTAAAAGATTTTGGGCTGTATGTAAATTAAAAAAGACCAGTCTTTTTGAAAATGCTTATTCAAATAGTATTTCTATCCATATTGTTTTTTTTGGTAAGCTTTTATACTTTGAATACAAAGCATGTTACCACTGTAGACAGTCATAGAAATATTGGTCAAAGCATTCTGACCAGAAGACTAGGTTGGAGGTTGATGGGTTATTTACCCCCTAAGCCGAAAGTTCAAAGGGGAGCCACCTATTTCTCTCTCTCCATCTCTCTCTTTTTCTCCAGGTGGTCTATAGCCACCTGTGTTTTCTTTGTGTGCTTGTCATCTGTCTTTGGAAGGCTTTGTTGGGTTGCCAGAGTGAGGACAAGTCCAGTACGGTTCCGATGATGGACTTTCTGTCCCTCTGTCCTGCCCCTCACAGGAAACCAGTGTTATAACCTTGAGATCCTCATTCAGTCCTCATCAAGAGCCTGGGAAACTACTTATGTGTTGTTTATTCTTTTGTGCGTAGGCCTGTGAATTAGAGGGTGGCGGCTCCGTTTTTCAACGTATGTTTAATTCTCTTCAAATACGCGGTTAGTTGAAAACCCTTTGGTTAGGAGTTCTCAGAACACCAAGGGGACGATACAATAAACTTCTGTAAATTATGATGATGAGGATCAGAAATCATCATACTTAAAAACAATTCTAAAATTATTTCTCATATGCTGAAAGTGAGCGGTTGTAATCTGTGACACTGCCATAAATGATGTCTTGGAGGCATGTGTGTGAAGAACTCCACATACAGACAATGTGTGCGCTGGGGAGGTGTCCAAGAGTGTAACCTGACCACGGCTATTGTCTTGGCCTTTGAGAGAGTCATCACTCACACACTCACACACTGCACTGATGAGCCACTCCTAATCACGACCATTTTAGGAGCTGGAGGTATGAACATGAAAGGACTTATAGTGAGGATGAGCTGTTCTTGTGGGTTGCTCAGGGCAATGTATGCAGCAAAATCCCCAGAGTTAAATCAACTCTGCTCAGATTACATATGGTCCCTCTCTATATAGTGTCAAAGTAACATTGAAGAAAAGTTAAAGTTAATGAGATAATTAAGTGATTAATTGAGTTATGATTGAGCATTAGTGATGAACACCTGTTGTTAACAAGCTGAATCACTTAAGATTCAGCTTCACAATAACTAAAAATGACTTCCAGCCACAGCCTTAGATGAAATCAACTGAAGATAAAAGACATTCAATCTCTCAAGATCTGAATAAATAACTCCACAAACAGCAAATTATCTCATTAACTTTAACTCTGCTTCAGTGTTATTTTAACTCTGTGTAGAGAGGGACCATATGTTCTCTGATCAGAACATCATAGCAACTTCATAGCAAGGCCTTAAAGGGTTAGTTCACCCAAAAATAAAAATCTTCCTGAAGCAGTGTTTTGAAATCGGCCATCACTAAATAAGTCGTTATTTTGTTTTTTTTGGCGCACCAAAAATATTCTCGTCGCTTTATAATATTAATATTGAACCACTGTACTCACATGAACTGATTTAAATTATGTTTTTAGTACCTTTATGGATCTTGAGAGAGGAAATGTCATTGCTCCTTATGTAGGCCTCACAGAGCCATCGGATTTCAACTAAAATATCTTAATTTGTGTTCCGAAGATTAACAAAGGTCTTACGGGTGTGGAACAGCATGAGGGTAAGTAATAAATGACAGAATTTTTATTTCTAACCCTTTAAGCTTGGATATACTTCATGTCCACACAGCTTTAAATGTATACTGGAGATGAGTGCGGATGGACGAGTTTGACACATGCGCAGTACAATTGCTTTTTTATACTCTACCATGCAGAGCCGGTGCCAGGACACTCAAACTCTGGACAGATGCATCGCTTTTTTCCTCTTTTATTAAAAATATTCACAAATTGGTTAACTATATCATGATTTATCTATTACATTCTAACTGTCAAATATGTGTAAGTGAATGTTGTCATTTAAACACCTTTATAATGACCATGTTAGTTGATCTATAAAGTACGATGGGCGCCGCCATGTTAGTTTGCACCGCAATTCAGAGAATCAGATCTGTCGGATTTACATCATATAAATTCATCCGTTTCTATTGAAATACATAAAAGTAAGTGGCCGGTGAACTAGGAGAATAATAGAATAAACTTTATAGTTACCCATACAATATGTATCTGATATGAATAAAAAACGTTGTCAAATTATAACTGAAAGGATTATTTATGCCGCTTCCATAGACATCAGTGTGTATTTAACAAAATATCAATTTATTTAATTTTTTGGTAGTACTTAATCTACATGTCTATTTAAATGTCCGAAACCTAAAATAAACAATATCTGGTTAAAAACACTCAATAGTTGTTATATATAAAAAGCGTCTGTCTCTGTCTCAGCGCCAGCCAAAGCACGAAAACACATTTGAATTTAGCAATTGATCACACCACTCTGATTGTATGTGTCAAAGGGTTAAAATCGATCATGTTTGGGGTGTGGAGAGGGTACAAGTTGAAACTGAGGGGGCAAAAATCAGATCTGAGGGGGCAATGCTCCCTTTTGCACCCTCGTGGCACCAGGCATGCTACCAGGTGTCAGAGGGCAGCACTGAAGGATAGAAGAAGAAAAGTAAACATGAAAAAAAAACATTGTCAGTGTCGTTTTCAATTAGAATTACAAATTTAATTTCTATTATAAATCAGCTCTCCAGTGTGCTTAACTTTTTACACATGGACGTCTGAACTCGACAGACTGAACAGAAGAAACGAACCAGAGTTTTCTATGTCAAAGAAGGCAGAGCCACAGAGCCACACCTACCTAATACGCAATCGCCACGGACCAATGGTAGATCAAAGGTGTTTACCAGCCAGAGCAAATTTTTCCAGTAAGTTTTCTTTGGCAAGCTGTTTTGAACTCCTGGAACTTCGTTTTGGCCTGAATTTGTTTGAAATGTCATCAAACCAGTTCCTTCTTTGATTTTGCTTGAAGTATATCAGGGCCTTTAGCAACCACCTTCTTTAGCATTGTATCAGCAAGTTCTGCAACTAAAACAAATTTAAAATTGAGCAAAAAATTGTATTAAAATAACTCAAATAACAAGTAAAACATGAAAAACTACACCTTACCTCACATTTAGATAAACAAGGCGACATAACGGATGGTACTTGTTTCTTTGTGGAGGTGGAAAAGCATAAAGTTCTTTATGGCTCGCAGGATTTATTGTATAAAGATTTAAATGCAAAAGAAAAAGCATGAGAGTCAGCTGTTTTGTCAATTGTAAACTTTAAATGTTTGTGATTTTAACATATGTTTAAATGTTTTGCCTCTTGCTTGAGCAACTTTCTATATAAATCTATATATAAGTAATGATTTGAATAATGTTGTTTAAAAGATTGTCTAACTCTACTGTGTACAAAGAGAATCCTAATGCTGAAAAAACATTTTCAGTAACAACTTCTGGATTTAAAATAAAAATAATGAATAAATGTTGAGTTTGTGCTATACAGCTGTGGATCAGTTGCGCACTGTGAACGCGCCATACTGTATGTGAAAGGACAATGAGCATGTGCTGCTTCTGCACCACATATGTACTACAATACGTACTGTATATGCACTGCAAATGTAGTATATGTGAACCTGGCGTAATTCCCAGGGGCGGGATCACTTTGTCACTTAGTGATTTTGGGGCCCTAAGCAATTCCAGGTATGGGGCCCCAACACACCCACTATGTACCCTTTTACCTTTGTAACCCTTATTTTGCCATTTCTTTCTAAACACTCATACTTTTTTCTTTTTTTCATCTAAACAAACTGTATGTCAAATCTTAATGTAATGTAATCTAGCACTTCAGAATCTTGCCAGAAGTAGTAGGTCATCAGGGTACTTTTTGCTTAGTCTTTTATGAGTACTGTGAATTCAGACATACTTCTTTTGTCACATACTGTTTTTCGACTACTAGTAGGGAAGTATGCGATTTCAGACACAGCCACACTGTTATGCCATGTATCTAACTTTATAGATGTATGAGGCAGATTTTTGCTCACCTGCATACTAGTAACAAATAGTTTTGGAGTCAAATCTTTTCATTAAATAATTTGAACATGTTGACAAAAATGGAACAATTCATTCATGAATGGAACTGAATCAGTATGAGCAATTCTGTGGTTTCAGGGGTGCATGTGTATGCGAAGACTACAAAATCGTATCAATTGACAAACTAAAACATAAGTTGAGAGAGCCCTCTACTATGAACACTAAAATACTGATCAAAATCATTCAATAGATGCTGGTAGTGTGCAAAGCTACATCTGATGACAATAACATTTTTCTGTAGGCCTGTGCCTTCTCCTTTGTGTCAGTATCAAATATAAGAGTGATGCAACCATTAAAGGAGAGAATATAAATACAAAATACAGAGTTCGACATTAAGCCTAGTTTTGTGCTTGTCCTTTGGACAACTAAATTGGCCATTTACTTGTCAGAGTAAAAAAGTAGCTTGCCTGGAAAAAAAATAGGATTATTTTGTGTGTTGTAAATATAATGTATTCTGAAACAAGCAACATTCTCATCAGTGTTTTATCAGCAGTGACATATTTAAATCTGCATATTTATGTTATTTACCCTGGGGGTATTTTATTAACCTTTATAAAGGGCATTTCCCCCCAATCTAATTAAATTTATGTTTAATTTTTTTATTTCAAATTCTTACATTTGATAAATTAAAACAGTAAGACACTGTAGGGCTGTTACCAAATTAAATAATTTACACTGAAAAAGTACAACTGCATTCAATACTGTTATGAGATTCTTTAAATATTTTTGAATATACAAATAAGAAATATTGGTGGGAAATTTATAATTTTTAACATGAAATTAAACCTCCAGTAGATAGCGGCAAGTGACCGTCTTAAAGAGTGAGCCACTGATTCATTTATTCAAACGATTAGAGCTCATTTGTTTTGAATTCTCCTCAAGAGGTTACGTGCGCCTAAACAGCGCAAATATCACCGCCAATATTACATATATTACTATCCACTTTCAATCGTGTTTTGGTTGTTATTGACATTTTAATCAAGCTACTTATCTGGTAAGGTAAGTAAAATTCTCTTTCACATCAAAAAATCCAATTGTCCCGCAGTCCCGGACAAGCGTATGTCGAGCCCTGCAAGACTATGTGCCGGGGCTCAGCCCCGGACGGCCCCGGCCCAATTTAACCCCTGCATATACCTACTGTTCCCAGAAGGAGGGAAACGAAGTACAACACATAACTATGGGATATAGCGCCCCTGCGCCATTCGGTTAAGACACCTTTGTTCATGCCTGAAAGGCCAATGTCGCACGCTGACATGGGTGGACCTACCTGCCCACAGCATACAAATGCGGTCTCATGCGTCATTCCCCTCTTTCAGTCCAGCTCTTCAGTGACACTCCGACTGTACGGGGCTCAGAGGTGTTTCCCTCGTTCTGGGAACAGTAGTTATATGCATAACTCAACATTCCCATTCAGTCATTTCACTTGGTACAACACATGACTATAAGAGCCAACCATTTACTCTTGTATGCTATTCAAATAGCCTCCACAATCCAATGTGAAAGACACTTAGATTAAATAGCGGTTTCCCATGGACAGGGCTAGGAAAGCATACAAAAAGCTGGACGGAAGAGTGTACAGCCTACGTCTGCTCAATGTATCTGCACAAAACTTAGACAGGGCACAAAGCATGAATTCTCCTGTCTTCTCCTGTCTCAGAGACTTTTGACAGGGCAGGCAGCTCAAAAAAGAGGGCACTATATGCTCCCAACATGGCTTTAGGCGTATACGCTGCATTAGGATGCAACACCACTTTTGACCCATCCAATACAAATTGGATGCACGAGAGATGCACCAACAGGGCATGGAGTTCACTAATATGTTTCACTGATGCCAGTGTCAGCAGCAGGGCCGTTTTGTAGGACAGCATCCTAAGCTCCAAGGATTCTAGCGACTCAAACAGAGGTGAAGTGAAGTGAAGAAGTGAAGTGAAGTGAAGTGACATGTGGCCAAGTATGGTGACCCATACTCGGAATTTGTGCTCTGCATTTAACCCATCCAAGTGCACACACACAGCAGTGAACACACACACCGTGAACACACACCCGGAGCAGTGGGCAGCCATTGCTGCGGCGCCCGGGGAGCAGTTGGGGGTACGGTGCCTTGCTCAAGGGTCTCACCTCAGTCATGGTATTGAAGGTGGGGAGAGCGCTGGACATTCACTCCCCTCACCGACAATCCCTGCCGGACCTGAGACTCGAACCCATGACCTTTGGGTTACAAGTCCGACTCTCTATCCATTAGGCCACGACTGCCCCCAGAGGTTCACACATAGCCTCCAGAACTACAATCAGGTCCCATGATGGCACCATTGATTTTGTAATGTCCCTAAGACGCCGAGCCCCTTTAAGGAACCGAATGGCAAAGGAGTGCATGCTTGCCGCAACATCATTAATGCCCTCATGACAAGTCAAAATGGCCGCCAAAAAAACTTTCAACAGGTCCCTGCATAGGGAAAGACACCACGGTGTCTCTGACAGCAACGTCATGGTGATCGCGTACCATTTTTTCTCTGGCCAGTAAGCAGCCACCAAAATTCAGTGTCAGAAGAATCTCCTGTAGTTCCAAATAATTGATGTGATACTCTTAGAGCGAGGGAAAAGGACATCACTCATAGCAGTATAACCACTCCCATCTAACAGCAAAAAAAACCGCAGCCGATAACTCCACTGAATGGTGCAAAGAACACATTACTTTATTGACAATATACTCAGAACTGAAGCCGCTCTCTTGTTGGGTCCTTTTTGCGCTGATAGAAGAAGGACATTCCTTCCCCTCTTGCGGGCTAAGGATCCAACTATCTCCCCTACACCAGGGAAGGACCCTTTTCCTCACAGTTTAGGCTGTGTTTGCGTCAGCTTGGCTCCCCCAAGTACTGGACCTCGATGCTGTTGCTGAGGCCGGCCTCTTGGCTGGTGGCGGTTGGGAAGATGGCCTAAACCATGGATGTGCAGCCGACTGCGCTGGTCTGTATAAATTTCCTCATCATGAACACCTCAGAGATTCCGCCTATTTTTTTAAGTCCTCAAACCACGACTGAAACGTGTCAAGACCCTTACCAAACAAGTCGGATGGAGAGATCCGTGTGCCGAGGAAAGCATTTCGATCATGCTCGGGCAGGTTTGCCAGGGTCAACCAAAGACGACTGTGAGCCACCACAGTACTGACCCAGTGACACTAATGCACAATGTGTTAGTATGTAGTCAGCCGTGGACAGCACTTCCCCCTTAAGCACATCACATGACCTCCCTGTCATGGCTTCACCCAGTTCCCCCAAGCAAATAGCCTGGCATGTCTGCAGCAAGGACATAGTGCTCAATGCTCTAGCGGTGCAGGCCTGATCACTATAAATCCTGTCAAACTGTTTGTACAAGAACCAGCATGGACCCATCAGAAGAGTGGGGGTACCTGCAATGCCTCTATTTTGAGACAGCGCCAGGTATGCAGCAAGAGAATGCTCCATTGGGGGGGTGGCGACACTAACACAGCTTCCTCCGCACCTTTGAACTCTGTGTACTTATTTGTCACATGGGCTTCGGCCACGAAGCTGTCAGCTCTGCTGCGCAATCCGGATACAGCGGTAGGCGTGTTCTTACCACGGTTTGTATGGGACACAAATGGAACCCGCCGAAGCACAAGGTTTTTTGTAAAGGTGGAGGGGCAGGCCACTCCACTGACAGCTTCTTCCCTGCCACTCTCTGATACAGATCAGTGAAAGGATCCTCCATCACTTCACATCCATCCGCCGCCTCAGAGAGCGAGGGGGAAGCCGTGATTTGCTTACTTGAAAAATGTCTTCAGAGAATTCCTCTTCCGCATCAAGCAAGACAGAGTCATCCTCAAGACAATCAAAGTCACAATAAAACTCAGGGGCAGTCATAGGAACATTGTTGTGATCACACAGACTCTCCTCTGCTTCTATACCATAGCCCCAACTCCCTGTAGCCTCCCCAAAAACAGGCCAGAGCCGCATCTGGTTTAGCACCCAAAGACAGAAGCAGATAATGTTTGGCCACTGCTCCCCTGAGCATACGCTCAACAAACGCTACATGCTGCTTGAGTGTGGAACGACGGAGCTGCTAGAAGTGCACACATGCCCCGGGGTTCGAGAGAGCCAGCTTAGCGTGGACAATCCCCAAACACACCGGACTGTGCTTGTGAGTATCATTTTCTGAGAGTAAATACCCATATGCCATAGGATAGTGACGAGAACCTTTGTGTTCTAGCAGCGCTTCACCGCTGAAGAACAAGCGAAATAACACATGCAACCGTATTTAGTAGATGCTGTGGCCAGGTAGGTCCGCCCACATCGGCATACGTCATTGGCCTTTCAGGCATGAATAAAGGTGTCTTCAAAAGCGAAAAAGAAAAGCGAAAAAATGAAAAGAAAACCACATCCAATTTTAGGCAGCCACTAAAATGTATGACATTTCCATCAACACACATACGAAACATAGTCGGTTTAAAACATGCAAAAACATTTTTAGCCAAGTAATTCTATAATTGTACAATAACCAATAAATTAAAATTTAATCAGAAAAAAAAACATAATAAACAGCATTATATATAGATATTTCTTTATCAGAATGTTTTATAGCATGAATTATGCCGCGCTTGAATGCCAAGCACTACATGCTTAAACAGTTCGAAGTTTGAAACAGCTGATTTGCATAAATCGGACTTCCCATCATCCTCCAGCACTGCAGGGGCATAAACACTCAGTTTCATGCCTTTCCACTTGAGGAAAACGTTCCCGGTTGTGACGACTATTTATTGTTCCTGAGGTTAGAGCGAGGGAAAAGAACATCACTCATAGCAGTATAAAGTCATTACGACCTCCGTGATATGCTCAACATCACAAGCCCCAGCTACCCCCATATTCCTCCTTTATATTTACCCTGCATCCGGAGTCGGAGCATGTTGATAAATGAGGAGAGGGCGTCCAGGGACTCTCTCCGTTAAGGACCGGGCCGTGCGATTTATGACGGCGCTCTTGCAGACTTCACGATGATTAATATGGCTCCTTCGTCCACCACGGTAGATCGGACGCAGGCGCTGCACTCCACGAGCGCCAGTCAGGCTGTTTGGACAGGCAGATAACATCAAAGCGGCCTGCTGCTAGTGTTAAGAAAATACTGCATTCTGGGTCAGCGCAAATGAATCCACAAGGAGCATGAAACTGTTTTAATGACAGTGCCATCTATATATTATCACTTGTGTGCAGTTTGGAATGGAGAGGTTCGGTTAATGGCATTTGCAAATGTCTTTTTTCTCAGTTTGCACGATAATGATTTATTTGTTTATGAATGTACTGTGAACTCCGGCTGTAGATATATCTGCCCTATTTAAAAAAAACTGTTCATTATATCTGTAATAAAAAAAACACTTAATAAATTTATTTATTTTTTATTTTCTTTAGGTTCTCAGAAGTGGAAGTCATTTTGGCTGAAGTTCTATATTGCTGAAGTAAAACTGCAATAAAAAAATTTTTTCNTACTGTGAACTCCGGCTGTAGATATATCTGCCCTATTTAAAAAAAACTGTTCATTATATCTGTAATAAAAAAACACTTAATAAATGTATTTATTTTTTATTTTTTTATTTTTTTAACAAATTTAAAAAAAATGGACCCTTTTCACATTTTCGGGGTTCTCAGAAGTGGAAGTCATTTTGGCTGAAGTTCTATAGTGCTGAAGTAAAACTGCAATAAAAAATTTTTTTCTTTTCTTTTCTTTTTGCATTCCCATTTGCTCCAATAGCAAAAGTCATATTAGTATTTCCGCCATGGAATAAAAAAAGTAATTGCGACTTTTTATCTCGCAATTCTTTACTTTTTTCCCGAGTCTTTTTTATCACAGCAAAATCACAGAAAATCACACAAAAAATGTCAAAATTGTGAGATATAAACTTGCAATTCTGAGAAAAAAGGCAGAATAGAGAGATATGCACAGCAAAATCACCAGAGTTAAATCAACTCTGCTCGGAGTACATATGGTCCCTCTCTAAATAGTGTTAAGTAACACTGAAGCAGAGTTAAAGTTAATGAGATAATTAAGCGATTAATTAAGTGATGATTGAGCGTTAGTGATGAACACCCGCTGTTAACAAGCAGAATCAATGAAGAAAAGAGAAACACAAGAGCTACAACTGACTTCAGCCACAGTCTTAGATGAAATCACCTGAAGATAAAAGACATTATATCTCTCAAGATCTCAGCAGAGGAGGATAATCTTTTCTTCAGGAATTCTGCTTGTTAACAGCAGGTATTCATCACTAATGCTCATTCATCACTTAATTAATCGTTTAATTATCTCATTAACTTTAACTCTGCTTCAGTGTTACTTTAACACTATTTAGAGAGGGATCATATGTACTCCGAGCAGAGTTGATTTAACTCTGGTGATTTTGCTGTGCATATCTCTCTATTCTGCCTTTTTTCTCAGAATTGCAAGTTTATATCTCACAATTCTGAAATTTTTTCTTAGAATTGTGAGATATAAAGTCGCTATAAAGTCTGAATTGTGACATATAAACTTGCAATTGCAAGAAAAAAAGTCAAAATTGTGAGATATAAACTCATATATATATATATCAACATGTTTCTCTAGAATTTCCACTGGCAAGCCTGCAGGTGAACAACCTCTAAACATCCAAACATTCACACCTGCTCCATTGATCACTTTTGTTTCTGACAGGTGTGGCCAGAGGTGATAGAACTGGTGTTTGATCTCACCACGCTGGTCCAGAGAGCAACCAGAGACTGATTCCATGCTGTCAATATCCTGCTTTTCTCAGATAAGAACATTCCCAGTGACCACATCACCCACTTCAGCCTTTAATGATCCTTCAAATGTGTTTTTTTGTCTAATTTGCATTGCTGCTTAATGTTTCTTCTTAAATTGCCCATGAAGCTGGATAGGTAGAAGTCCATTCATATTTCTTTAATGACTTGCACAATCATACTTGGAATTCTTGACAATTGACGCTCTGAATAGACCTGGCGATGCGGGGTGGGATCAGTGCGGTGTGCTTCCACTCTGGTATGTCATTAAAAGCAACAGACACTTCCTAAACCTACTGATGGAAGAATTCTCTTTTCCCCTTTCTTACCACTACTTATAGCCTCTACTTAAGTATGCCAATTTAGCTGAATTCATGAAATCAATGGCTCACTGTTAGCTGCCCATTGATGTAGAACTACGATGGTGACTGCCCTTTCCCATGCTTCCATCCCGGGACCTCTGCGGCCCACAAACAGAGGGAACACCTGTTTCCAGCGAGCCCAGTCCCCCAGCACCTGAAATCTTAGCAATGGCTCAGGCTGTTGAGAGGCAGCCTCACGATAAGCCCGCCCCAGAGATGGACGGCGGAAACTCGATAATGAAAGGGGATGCCTAATAGATGAATCTGGTGCAATTTGCCAAAACACGCCCTGCCTTTCTCAGGAAAATTATCCACACTTGCAATAGGAAGGCCATTGTCTTGGGAGAGTTTGTGCTTTATCTGTGTATTCATTATCTGTATTACAACAGCGTAATGGGCGGCTGGTCGGAGAGAAAGGACGCTTTTCGAACGGGGTGGGGGAACACTGACGTGAAATTAAAAGTAGCTTTGCTGTCATTGGCATAAATCAATGTTATTATACCTGGTGGGAAAACCCCCGGTTTCCTGCCGAAATACCTTTGGCTTAAACGAATAAATCCTAGAATCATAAGCCTTGATCCTGCCTTTTGGAACAGTATGTACATCATTGCATACCTATGTATGCTAGCGCTGCTTAAACTCCAGAATCAGGGAAAATAGATTCAGACGTTAAAATCTAAAGTGGTTCTGGCAATCTGAATATCAGAAATCATTATGGAAAAGTGTTGAATGTTCTGATATTTTCAATTTTGCTTTTATACGTTTTCAGATAATGCAGTGACCAATGTCAGAAATTGAGTTTGGTGTTAAGAGGCTATATTTGCATCCTGGATTTGGTTTTTAGGGACCTTTTTATGATTTTTTTTTTAATACAGTTTTTTTTACTATACAATATTGGTAAAAATACCAATCAACTCTTATTTATTTTATTGTATATATGCACAAGCTTACAATATACACTAATGTTCAAAAGTTTGGGGTTGGTTAATGTTTTTGGAAGACTGCATTTGTTTGGTAAAAAAAAAGTCAATAATATTATGAAATAATTTAAAATAACTTTAATTTAAAAATTGTGCTGCTTAATATTTTTATGAAAACCTTGATACATTTTTTTATTTTTTCTATTTTTTCAGGATTCTTTGATGAATTGTAAGCTCTGAAGAAGAGCATTTATTTGAATTAGATTTTTTATAACAGTCAAAGTCTTTACTGTCACATTACAATTACAAATATATAAATAATAAACATAATTTTAAAAATTAAACAGCCTTTTTTTTTTTTGTATGAGCCACCCTTCATTTCTGACTCTGCCAGTGATGTTTTGCGTACGGCAGTATTTAGCATCACATCAATATTCACAAGTGCATTGAATACACATAACAGCCATAGTTTAAGCATTGAGGCTTTATTATTTGACAAGAAACACAAATAGTCGGTCCTTGGAGAGCCTCATATAGTTTCTGTCTTTTTCTCTATTGGTCATATTTCACTAACCCCCTCCTGAGGGTGAATAACCTTCCTTAGACCTCCTTTGATGTCTATGGGATGTTGAAGCACTATTTGTAATCATCGCTGAGCCAACCTCTACACATTCAGCCTCCTACCAGGCCACAACTGCAAACTCTGATCTTAAGGGCGACCTTTACGTCATCCATTATTGTAATGTCTGAAGGGGGAGTCGCCTTTGCTGATGCATAAATTGCAGTTTAAAAACATTTTTGTCTTCATGATCACTCCTCTTTCACGCTCAGTAGTGTGTACTTAAGAAGAAATGGCTGCTAAGGGGCTCATCACTCATAGAGGCTGGAGTTCCCTCTTATAGACTCTGCAGAAAACACTTTTACTGCACTGTAGATATCGCTTCTTAGGTGAATAAATAAATGTTTTCATGATGATGTTCCAGTCTTTATTGTGAGTCACAAATAATTTTTTTGGAAAAACCACAACAGACTTTACATTTAAGTTACGAGATGTCCTAGTACATCAGAGTGATTTTTTACCATGGTTAAGGGTGTGTTTTTGGGCACAACATGAATGCTGAGTGCCTCAAAGCCCTCTAAAATCACTAACTTGCGACCTTGAGTAACTCATTAATTTGGGGAATGCTGGGGATTGCCCCACTGAATGACAGTTTTTTAAAATGTTAACAACTTTAGCACTCTTATTAGGGAGTAAGAGTCATCAGTTATCTTTCCCACCTTTTTTGAACACATGGCAGTTGTCGTAAATAACTTTAACTTGCACTCAAGGATGCAGCACGCAAGTGTTAACACTACGAACTCTGGTTGTGTAACAGAGAATATGTCACTTATGCTAGAATCATATCTGCGTCAAACTGTATAATGCATGTTTTGGGGCATCTTTGTATTTTTTCTTTCTTTTTTTTAAAATATTTTAGTTGTCAAAGCGATAGTCTATCCAAATATGACATTTCTGTCATCAGAAATGTCACCCTCATGTCTTTCCAAACTTGTATGACTTTCCTTCATCTATAGAACATAAAAGAAGATATTTTGAAGAATGTTGCCTGCCAAAGGTTCCCATTGATTCCATTATATGGACAAGAAATACAATGGAAGTCAATGGGAACCGAAACTCTTTTGTCAAAATATTGTGTTCCCTTTCGTGGGAACTATAGACGCTACGTCGTTGACGTGATGGGAATCCTCTGTATTTTGTGTTCGTGAAGCACCACTGTATCCAACCAATGAGAGAGAGAACGTGACGTCATCGGCGGGCAACGTCGCGGACTATAAAGCACGCCCAAAAACAGAGAACGCTAGCTTCTGTTGTCTTCAGTAAGCNCTCTCATTGGTTGGATACAGTGGTGCTTCACGAACACAAAATACAGAGGATTCCCATCACGTCAACGACGTAGCGTCTCGTTCCCTTACTCAGGGAACAAGGGTTACACTTGTAACCCAAGACGTTTTGTGTTAACAGAAAAAAAATTAAAATATTGATAAAAAATCTCTTAATATAATGATACTATACTGATTCTATAGTGATCATATGTATAACTCAGGCTAGAATTCAATATTATGAAATAATAATTAATTCTTAAATAATATATGATAATAAATTATAAATAATTAATAATATAACAAATATATTTGGGGGCATTTTTATATTTATTTATTATTATTATTATTTATTTTTTTGTGCACTGAGCTTCCCTTAATTTCTGACCCTGCCAGTAATTAATAAAAAAAATTTAATATTATTGATAAAAAACAAACAAACAATATGTTCGGCAAGTAATACAACACATTAACTTAAAGGTGCAATATGTAATATTTTCTGTCCGCAAGAGGTCGCTAGAGGCCTATTCAAAACAAAGGCGTAGCTTGATGACGCTAAATGTTTGAGCGAGGAATTTTAGGACATGTGGTCTTTACCTCAACGGCCGGTGGAAGATAATTGGGATGGGACTCGGGAAGAAATCATGTTCATGGATGCTAATATTATTGTTACTGTAGTATGAAGCAGAGCAGGACCGAGTGTTGTGGGAGCTGAACGAGGCCGCTGGAGCGATTGTGCAACACACACCGTGAGCAGCGGAACTTTTATTATAACAAAGTTGCCGGTGCCGCTTACGCTATTCCGGTCATGAGTATGAGGTAACACAGCTCTGTTTATCATATTAGATACATTTGAGTGTGTTGAAAATATTATAACGTTACTCTGTGTGTTCGCTCGGCGGCTGCTGTGAGACACTGTTGCACACTGCAGTAGGAAAGATCGATTTTAAAACATCATATTAAATGCTGGATGGCTTGTGTTGATAAATGACATGCAATTAATTTTAAAACGTATTGTATGATGAAGAAAATTCTGTATTACTGTTTCTAAAAATAAAGCTGCATCTGGTTATGCTATGTTAGCTACTTCACAAAATAGTGTTTTTCTCTGAGGCATGGTAAAGCATGGTACTCGCAAAAAATCAAGAAAATTTGATTTAAACACTAAACGTGTTGAGCTATATAACAATATTTAGTTTTCTGTCTATAAATATATCATAACAGTTGTTCCCTTGTCTATTAAAACATGTAAATATTAAAGCATCTTTGATGTTTCCACGTTTCAACATAATAAAACCGGAAACCGAGGGTAACACGGGTATGACGCAATTGACAGGCGACTCCTCACACGTCACGGAGCCTTGGATAAAATTGCAATTTTCTCACGATTTACAAATAGTTGCAAACATTTGGGATGTTGTAAGTACTCAAGTGAACAAAATATATAAAATTGGCCTAGTGGTTTTTGAATATTTTACTACAAAATTCTTACATATTGCACCTTTAAGTGCTTGTTGTTTATGGTTGCAACTTAACCTTATGGTAAGGAAGGTAAGATCTAGATGGATTTCTGAATGAACCGCTTGTTTTAAAAACTTTCTGGTCTACTGACATTTGTTATGACATCCACTTCAAACATTACAATGATCATGATAACTTTCCTTTAACTCTACAATAAGTAAATCCACTTCACCTGCTAATTACTCTTTGACAACGATGCCATAGAAATGTAGATACAGAGCTACCGCAAAAACAAAAGCTCAAAGACAAAATTCTAAAGATGGCTGCACTTTTTTTTTCTGCCGCATAATATGCAGTCACAGATTTTGCCTTCAATTTGAAACAAAACTATTAGATTATCATAAAGAACTAGGTTTTTACTTTTTCTGATGACATTTGAGTGATGATAGGGTCTTCTGTGTGGTTTCCAGGGCACTGCTGTGTGGTCACTAAGGTGTTAGTAGTTTTTAGTGTATTGCTATGGAGTTGCTAGTACCTGTATGTTCTGGGTTAGGGGTCTTAGGATGTGTTCAGACTTATAGTTCAGGTCTCTTGTTTCTTTTGGTCCGGACCAAAAAAGAAAATTATACATTTAGTCCTGGTTTAGTCCATCTTTTCTGGGTTCTGGGTCCACTTGTTTGGTGCTCACCAGGTTTCGGATGCCAGTGTCACACTTATTCAAATGAACCGCACTAACAAAGCAATCGCACCAGAGTTTGTTTTAATTGAACCAAACCTGCCAAGTGTGAACACACCCTTAGTGGAAGTAGATTTAGGGGAAGTAGTTGTTAAAAGATTCCCATTGACTTGGACACAAAATACATACAGGTTTGGAATGATATGAGGGGGAGTAAATGATGACAGAATTAAAACTATCTCTTTAAAAACACCATGTCAACCAATCCAGGCTAAAGATTTCATTCATAAATGTTGATTTTAATCAACTTACTGCTAACTGAGAGCCTTTATCATGTTGGATGACAGCTTAATGTTAACATCTAATTTATCCTCCTCTTTCTCCATCTCCTAAAATGACTATTTGGTCTATTGCATTTGTGGGGCAGTAGGATCCTGAGGGGGATCTTGTTGAAGAGCACCCATTAAACTGTCCTCACCTTTCCACATGGCCTCTGCTCTGGGCTACAGATTTTAGTTTCCTCTCCGAAGCACCCTTTGTTGACTGCTGGACTGACTGTGGGTCTGCTGCGTGCATCACTGTGTTGAAGGGAGCTTTAAGAGCACATTGTGAGATGTATTGATCTAGAGAATCAATCAGAGAGAGAGAGAGGCAGAGAGACATTATCTTTTAACACTGCAGACACATAGTCGTGATGGGCCAAAGAACAACGTCTAATACATTCACTTGAGAAGACAGAACAGTTTCCCTCCCATTCTCTTTCTCCTTCCTCTTTCCTTCCCTATTAGTCCCTGGGGCTCGGTTAAGGATGCTATCACTCTATACAGATCACTTCATCCAACACTGCCACCCCATTTCTCTCTCACACTTGCATATGGTCCTAAGCTCTTTAACACTCTAAAAATGAAGCACTATGTATGTGTTGTATCTGTATTGCAATGCACTCAATTTTGACCTAATTTTTAAATGAATTTAACAGTTACTAGGGATACTGTCTAACATGTTACTGTGTGTAATAAGATTTGACTTTTTCCATGTAGTGTGTCTGAAGATCTGATCCAAACTATTTTGGTGAGATGCTTACTGAACTGCTCCCACTCTTTTAAAGAGACAGTACATATTTTGCTGTATTTGCAATGCATCTCAATGCTTAATGTAATCTCAATGTGAAAGGTTACATTTTAAATGTATTTAAAAGTTGGACAGGGTTTTATTTATAATATATAATTAATAATAGATTTTAAAAAATATATTCTATAGAGTCTATAGCAATAAAAAGCAATAATATTTAAAACAGTTGTTGATATGTTTAGAATGTCTTTAATAATGCATAGTAAAAGTGTTAGCTATTCATTGATAATTATTAAAGGGTTAGTTCACCCAAAAAATGAAATTTCTGTCATTAGGTACTGTGAAAAAGTATTTTGAGGTCCAGAAAAGTAGTAAAAATGTTAAAATAGACAATGTAACTGCAGTGGTTCAACCGTAATGTTATGAAGTGACGAGAATACTTTTTGTGCTCAAAACCAAACTAAAATAATTTGAACCGTTGTCATATGTAGTGAACTCAGTGCAGGCTTCCGGTGTCCGAATGCCGACTTATTATTCAAAATTGTTCTCGTCGCTTAATAACATTACAGTTGAACCACTGCAGTCACGTTGTCTATTTTAACCATGTTTTTACTACTTTTCTGGACCTCAAAAGGTGCAATGACGTTGCTGTCTATGTGTGGATCAGATACCCTCGGATTTCATCAAAAATATCTTAATTTGTGTTTCGAAGATGAACAAAGGTCTTACATGTGTGGAATGACATGAGGGTTAGTAATTAATGACAGAAATTTCATTTTGGGGTGAACTAACCCTTTAAATGCACATAACACTGCCTTTCAATTTCAGTTCAGTTTGGGGTTGGTAAGATTTTTAAATGTTTTTAAAAGAAGTATCTTTTAAAAACATTTAAGATCAAGCTCACCAAAGCTGCATTTATTTGATCAAAAATACAGTAAAACAGTAATGTTATGAAATAGTATTACAATTTCATTCAGGGAAAAAATGTCACATCTAAAACTGTCACAGTTACTCATGGTGTCCCTCAGGGTTCAGTGCTGGGACCACTGCTTTTTATCATCTACATACTACCCCTTGGCAACATTCTCCATCATTTTGGGATCAATTTTCATTGTTACACCAATGATACCCAACTTTACCTCTCCACAAAACCAAACACCTCTTTACCCCTTCTGCCTTACCTCCCGTCTACAAGCTATTAGCAACTGGATGTCAATCAATCATCTCAAACTCAATGGAAATAAAAGCAAGGTTCTTCTTATCGGTTCAAAGGCCACACTCTCCAAAACCCAACCATTCACTATATCAGTTGATGGCTCTCTGATTCCCACCTCCTCCCAAGTCAAAAGTCTTGGAGTCATTCTGGGCAGCGTTTCCCAAAAGCATCGTAAGCTTAAGTTGATCGTAGCTCCATTGCCACCAATGGAGCTACAATCAACTTAGGCTTACGATGCTTTTGGGAAATGCTACCCTGGACAGTACACTTTCTTTTGGCCCCCACATCAGCAATATTACTCGCACTGCATATTTTCACCTCCGCAATATCTCCAGACTCTGCCCCTCTCTCTCCCAACGCAGTACTCAGGTCCTTCATGCATTGGTCACTTCCCGCAATGACTATTGCAACGCCCTCCTCATTGGCACCCCAAATAAACTTCTCCATCGCCTCCAATCCATCCAGAACTCTGCAGCTCAGATCGTCACCCGTACCAGATCAACGGACCACATCACACCCCTTCTCACTCAGCTCCACTGGCTTCCTGTTCCCTACCGGATCAATTACAAAATTATTTTGTTAACCTTCAAACCATTTCATAACCTTGCTCCCCCATAACTCTCAGACCTGCTTCTTCCCTACAGTCCTTCCTGAACACTTTGTTCATCCACGGCTGCAATTTTAACTGTACCAACATTCAGACTCAGCACCATGGGGAGTAGAGCTTTCAGCTGTTCTGCCCCATGACTTTGAAACCCTCTCCCTCCTTACATCCGTCAACTGGACTCTCTTCATCAATTCAAATCACTGCTAAAAACACCTGTTTAGATTAGCATACCCTACATAATTCACACCATATTCATTTTGATTTAGTTGTTTATTAACCTACTTGATTTTATTGACTACTTGATTGTTGGGCTTGTATTAATGTTTTTTAGTTTTTTGTTTTTCTGTTTTGTTTTGTAAGGTGTCCTTGGGTGTATTGAAAGGCGGCAACAAATAAAATGTATTGTTATTGTTATTATTATTATTATTATTATTAATTTAAAATACAATTTTCAATTGTAAATATTGTACAAAATTTATTCAGCATCATTACTCCAGTCTTCAGTGTCACATGATCCTTCAGAAATCATTCTAATATGCTAATTTGCTGATCAAGAAACATTTCTTATNTTATCAAGCTTGTATGTTTAGGTTCAGTAATTTCACTTTAATGGCAATGAAAAGGACCTATTATTTGCCATTAAAGTGAATTAACTGAACATAAACATACAAGCTTGATAAAAATGCTAATTTTAGAAGAAAATTTCAGACGGCACTTAGAGGCTTTTGCATCTGAACTCTTCAAATGTAATTTATTCAGCATCATTACTCCAGTCTTCAGTGTCACATGATCCTTCAGAAATCATTCTAATATGCTAATTTGCTGATCAAGAAACATTTCTTATTATTATCAATGTTGACAACAGTTGTGCTGCTTAATATTTTTGTGGAAACTATGATTCATTTTTTCCAGGATTTCTAAAGAACAGCATTTATTTGAAATCATTTAGAACATTATAATTGTGTTTACTGTCACTTTTGATCAACTTAATGCATCTTTGCTCAGTAAAAGTATATATTTTTTTTAATGGTAGTGTAGCCTATATTAATCAGAGACACAAATAGCACACGTTTTACAGAATAATCCATGCAAATCTAGTGCATATTTGGATGTGTTTTTATAAAATTTAATTCTGTGTACAAAAGGTTGCAGACAAAAACATCCTGTCCGCAACTTTTCCAAATAAGAACAAATGACCAGCTGTAACAGTAAGTTTCACTGTGAATGCAAAAACATAGTCTATGATTGGTGTTAAAATGTCTCTGGCAATATTTGAAACAAATGCTCTTGAGAGAATGATTTCACTCATTTTTGAATGGACTGGAGTGAAAAAGACTGGACCTGGATCTGGAAGTAATGTCAACAACTTACTTGTTTACTGGTTTTTAAAATAATTGGTAATGTGTAAAAAGATTGGCAAATTTGTTATTGTTCTTATATCAATTAAACTGTAGTCCTTTCAGTGTTTAACAAATTTTACCATATTTAATTTTTTAAAATCCAAAATCACTGCAAAAAGGTCCACAGATTCCATTTGGGCCTGGTCATGGGTCTTTTAAATGGTGAAACACAGCACCTGTATATCCAGAACAGTAAATGCCACTGGTCCAATTCAGCTTTGAGTGCAACCTGCTGTTCATAAGCAGACTATGATGCACAAGTGTCTCGAGACAGTTTGAGTGGATAACCATATGCTGTCACAGAAGACCAACAGAGCCTTGTTTTGAGTGCTAAGCTGAGCTGGGAGTTGTGTGGGAGTCTGGGAGTGGGAGGAAGGGGAGAGAAGAGGGACGGCTGGGATGTGGGAGGGCTTGTCAGGGTTTTTCAGGAAGGTTACAAATCAAAGATTTCTGAACCCAGCCTTCTTCTCGGATTCACTCTCTGGAGTGGAAGTGTGTGAGAGAAGGGAGCGTGTTAACTGGGCCGTCCAGCTCTTTATTGAAGCGTTGGCTAAATCAATGGCATATGTGGAGAGTGATCGCCTCACAGAGCTGTCAGAATCTATGCTGCGCCTTCTTCAGCTGGCACCGGTCCATCCAGTCACACTCCATCCACCACAACCAGCACTGGGATAAACAAACTCAATCCCGTAAATTTCAGAGATGTCAAAAGATGAAGAACTGTGGGCAGCTCAGTGATTACAAGAGATAATGATTCAAGAAAGAAGCAAGGACATATAGTAGATTTTAATTGTTGCCTGTGCTGTCGAACATTGAAATAGTTTGTACTAATTATAAAACCTATATCATCTGTCTTTGACTGTAATTGAGTACCGCTGTGTTGGAAGCAAAAAACAAGCTAGTGACCAAACCCTATGTGGCATTTTCATTAAAACATTTTTTTATTTTTTTTTATTTTAAGAACTATAGGTTTGTGTGGAAATATCGATTTTGTGATTAATCACCATCTTCATCTGAAAGATACTATTGATTGTTAAAATCACAAAATCGATCTTTTATCATGACTATTTTGACCAGTGTGATCTGATTCCTGAACAAATTACATTTTTAAACCGATTCTTTTCAGTTGATTCTTTGTAGTAAATTAATAACATACAATTTGACAAGTTTAATCTCATTCCTAATGAATGACTCATATGAGCCAATTCTTTTTAGTAAATCAAAAACATACAGCAGGATCAGTGTAATCTGGTTCCTGAACAAATGACTCTCAGAATGAATGAATGACTCTTAAATGTTAATTCTTGGTAGACAATCAATAACATATAATTTGACTAGTTTAATTTCATCAATGTACTGTATGTCTCTGATTCATATTAGTGAATCAAAAACATACAGAACGACCAATGTAATTTGATTCCCGAACAAATGACCCTTATCCACCTTATTTTTCAGGTAAATTTAATATGTCTGGCTTCCGGTGTCATTCACTTCCAGTTATTTTTAGCTGTACAAAACACCTTACTTCCACGTTGACAAATAAGGTGGATAAACAGATTATTTTTAGTGAATCAGAAGTGTGACCAGTGTAATCTGATTCCTAAATGAATGACTCTTAAAAGCTGATTCTTTTTAGTGAATCAAAAGCATATAGTTCAACCAGTGTTGTCTCATTCTTGAACAAATGACTCATATGAACTGATTCCTTTTAGTGAAACAAATAAAAAATACAGCAAGACCAGTGTAGTCTGATTCCTGAAAAATGACTCTTATAAGCTGATTATTTTTAGTGAATCAGAAGCATAGTGCGACCCGCGTAATCTGTTTCACAAACGAATGATTTTTAAATGATGATTCTTTTTAGTGAATCAAAAACATAGAGCACGACCAGTGTAGTTTGATTCCTGGAAAAATGACTCTTATAAGCTGATTATTTTTAGTGAATCAGAAACATAGTGCGACCAGTGTAATCTGTTTCCCAAAAGAATGACTATTAATGGGATAGTTCACCCAAAAATGAAAATTTGATGTTTATCTGCTTACACCCAGAGCATCCAAGATGTAGGTGACTTTGTTTCTTCAGTAGAACACAAATGATGATTTTTAACTCCAACCGTTGCAGTCTGTCAGTTTTATAATGCATGGCAATGATAACAAAATCTATGAGAGTAAAAAAAACATGCACAGACAAATCCAAATGAAACCCTGCGGCTCGTGACGACTCATCGATGTCCTAAGACACGAAACGATCTGTTTGTGCGAGAAACCAAACAGTATTTATATAATTTTTTACCTCTAATACACCACTATGTCCAACTGCCTTGAGCGCGCACACGACATCCGGTGCAACTAGTACTAAAATACAGTGTGACTAGTGTAGCCAGAATCACAAATTGAAAGACCCTTATGAGCCAATTTCTTTTAGTGAATCAACAACATACAGTGTGACCAGTATACCCAGATTTCCTGAAATCAAAGATTCTTTTGAGCTGGTTCTTTTAGTGAATAGTTCAAATAGTTGGCTTACCTGTTTGAATCAGTCTGAAACACTGCCTTGTATAATTTACAGCTTTATTAGAAAGAGAATTTCTTTCATATGTAAGCAAAATGGACATTATTTCTTAAATACACCCTAAATAAATTAGAATCAAGAGCTTCTGAATCAGAACTGAATTGAATTTGGAAATCTCTCTACCATGACTTACACTTATATTTCAAACCAATAATCAAATTTTCAATCTTGGCATTGTTCATTTGCGCCTGATAGAGGTTGATGTTAAGTTCTGAGACGTCCAGTTACGTCATAAATGTGCTGTAATCTATTTAACTCCATAGACAACGCACTCACTGTAATGAGGATGATTTGTACTTTTGGTTTGCCAATTTATGTCTCAATGGATTGATTACTGTTTTGGGAGATAGGCGTATGAATCTTGTTTATGGAAAGACTGATAGGACGCAAATTAAATTTTTTCATTTTTCTTGAAATCATGATTAGATCTCAATGAAATACAGCCCTTGATGTTTTTTGTGTCTTATGAAGATGATTTCGTTAATTGCATAAAAGCTGATTTTTGCGTGTGCTGCTTTTTTGGAAGCAACAGTCTTAATGGTGTTCAATTAGTTCCACAAGGTTCTCCTCGATGGATAGGCCTCCAGCTTGATTACATTGAACGGTGGGTATTTCCTGTGTTTAAACCCACATATGGATTGAGTAAGGCAGTGGCTGCGGAC
>RJVU01059636.1:2573578-2608742 GCA_003731715.1 Anabarilius grahami | reverse complement strand
GTCCAAATGCTGAGGGAGGTTTTGGCCTGGGTCTTTGGAATGAGAAGCCAATGCAAATTTCAAGAGGCACGCATGGCTCAATGCAGTATATTTCCCATGATCCCTCACTATATGAGCCACACCTACTGACCTATGGCTGGAAGGCATATTTGTACCTTTACATTAGCTTATCCCGCTTTGAAAAATGCTTGTGACACATGAAAGGGTCTTTTTGAAATCCTCCTCATGCATCCAGAAGCGTCACAATCAAGTTTGTTCCACAGCGTGTGCTGGCGTTGGGTTTTATGACCAGGTTCATTTAATCTCCATCAAGCTGAGTACTGTGTCTATCCCATGAGTCAGTAGTCTAAGAACAGCCCACCATAAAATTAGCTGGAACCAGAACCAGTCTAAAGACTAAACATGATGATACATGCTTGGATATTTATTTATTCTGTGAAAAAGGCAAAAGATATTTTTTTGGACTAAGGGATATTTACAATGTCTGTCATATTTACATTTTTTTTTTTCTTCCTGTGTTGTACACACATAATGCAAATGGCTTGGCAGAGTGAAATGAGAGATTGGGTGGTAGAGCCATTTAGGTTGTGCAAACCTTGTTGAGAAGTTAAACATGATTTACGCATGCACATTGGCCATCTATTGTTTAATTCCTTCTAATATTACAAAATTTGTATATTAGTTGATTTATTTCAGAATATTGAGTTTCTAGTTTCTTATGCTGTCGATGTAAAGATCCTTTTGGGTGATGTTTTCATGGTAAAAAAAAAATTATAATCATTGTTTGAAATCATAGCAGACAAGGAACAAATATCATTTAGTTGTTATATCAATATTTTTTTGGGTCATCATCCCACATGATCATGAATTGGCATGATGACAAAACGAGACTGTTTGCTAAGGGTTGGGCCTATGAACATTGGCAGTCAACGCCTGGCTGACTTTTTCATCACTTTATTGTGGTAAACAGGAACAAAGGTGATGGTGAGGGTCAAACACAGTTCACTGCTGACCTACCAAAGACTTTCTTTAGTGGACAACATCTCTCAGGTAAGTTCTCACGATTTTCGTTGTCTCTTTGATTGTATTTGCATATAGGGATTTGCGTATGTTTACATTGAGGTACATATGTATATATACAGTACCTGTCAAACCTATGGAAATTTTACAATTTTTTTATGTTTTTTAAAGAAGTCTCTTATGCTCACCAAGGCTGCATTTATTTAATCAAAAATACAGTAAAACAGTAATATTGTGAAATATTATTACAATTTTCTGTTTGAATACATTTAAAAATGTCTTTTATTCCTGTGATTTTATTCTTCAGTGTCACATGATCCTTCAGAAATCATTATAATATGCTGATTTGCTGCTCAAGAAACATTTACTATGTTGAAAACAGTTTCATACTCACATTCATATATATATATATTCATATTCTCATTTATATAATTCAGAAAAATGTGATTATTTTGCTGGTATATGCATCATTGAGTTTGCCTCTCATTATTTTTCAGTATGGTCCTTGATGAGGTCTGAATCGAAGTATGTTTTCTTCCGTTTTTCCCCTACCTGTGAATGTATTTACTTTGGCTCTCAACCCTTACACCACATCTCAAAACCCAAACTAACAGAGTATTTGGATAGGCAAAGCAGCTTATTAACATTTCTCAGTGAACCTCAACCGTCCAAAGGTTCTATGTTACCTTTTTTTTTAAAGCGAATTCCTTTCATAGGAATTACGTGCTCAGCAATTGTGCAACTTTTAAATGTGTTGAAATGAGTGTTACCGGTAAGGATATGGGTTACATAAAATAATTCTCTCTCTCTCTCTCTTGATTTAGGTCTGCTGTTTTTATTTATTTATTTTGGTTCTTATTGTATACTCTATTATATTCTAAAGTTCTTTAGTTACAAAGAGAAATGGATAATGAATACTAATTATCACTAAATACCATTATTTTCTTTTGTCCACCTTTGCCGATATCTTACATCTCATCTTGTGATAGCAAAACCACAAGGCATGTAAGTCTTCACATCCTTGTGTTGCTTTAGTGGGCATCTTGATATGATAAATGTCATGTTTGTTGAAGTGAAATGATAGAGATGGAGCACAAGGAGTGCTGAAATGACAAACTAATTACTAATGAAGTTTATTTCCTCTCTTTTGTGTATGGAAAGAAAACATTTCTTCACCAGGTGCATGTTATTTCATATGTTCAGAAATATGATAGGAAGCTAATTCAAAACACTTGCTGTGTTGTCTGATTGGTTATGGTAATTGCTCTGTTTAGCCACAATAACTCGGGACTTTGTGCTGCAAATGCAAACAAAGTCACAAAAAACAGATGTCGCTTCAGATCCCCAAATTATAAAATGAAAAATGCATGTTACAAAGTAAGGTTTTGCCAATACCGGCCCATTCCACTGAAAAAATAAAATAAATAGCTATAACATCGTTATATTTTTACAGTTTAATATAAATCAAAAGTTATAGACATGCTGAGACCAAAAGCATTCAGTCGGCCGGTCGTCCGTTTAAGTAGCGGTCAGAGCATTGGGTGATACACAGGGACCTCCTTCTGTCAGTTTTACTTCCTCCTGCTCACCTCCCTTAGAAGAGACCTGATACAGCTGCAGGAAACCGCCAATAAGAGCCCTATCAGATCGACAAGGACGAGGGAAAAGACATGAAAGGGAATTCTTATCCTTTTCTCTTCCATTTCGCCGTTTCGTTCCCCGTCGGTTTTCCCTATCGACTGCTTTTTGGCTTTGACACGTCTGTATATCAACACACGCTAGTAGCACATAGAAGAAGTGTACACTCTGAGGCCCACGAGCGATTTAAACACAGTAGATCAGTCATCTAACACTCGAGAACGGTCTGCAATCGGATCCCCGAACATCCCTGAGAACATGAAAACATGCCCACTGATCACATCAATAACACAGTTATTGATCACAGAGTTCAGACTAATCAAATCGAGCGCTGGTTTGTTTGAAGTTAAATATGGGCTGCAGCGCTATTTATCTGTTCCGCTTTTGGACTTTTGTGCAGGCCGCCCACTCCAACGCACATGGAAGGAAAGTGTTATTTGTATTGTTAAATTTACATTAAGCCCATTTTAATTGCATCAGCCGCTAAACAGATCTCACAATAATGGCCCTAACCGAGAAAATTGCGATCATCTGTGGAAGGGCCTGCAGTATAATGGACAAACCCAATTAATCTAATCTTGTTGTGTTCCATTATGGCTGCACTTTATCATTTCAACAGATGGAGCATGAAGAAATTAAGAATGCGCTCCTGCCAAGCAGGGCTCGCTCGCAGACGCTTTTCTCTCTGATGGTACCGTGTTCGCGTCTGACGCGGCCTATATATCCTCCTAAAGAAGTGATCCTCTTACAGATGAAGAATGCTGTTTTAACTGATTCTCGACATGAGATTAATTGAAGAAAACTTTTAGTTGGAGAAGGCAAGTGGGATAGATTAACAGTTTTACATCCACAATAAAGATGACTGGAACTGCAGGGTTAATGCCAGGTCATCTGAGCAACACGATTTCTAGAGCTCGGCCGTAACTGATGAGGTCAATTCAAGTCGTAATGTTCACGTCTGAAAATAAACAATTTTTCTGGTTTGAGCGTTGACAGAAACACAAAACAATGATGGATTCGTGTGGATGGAATTCGTATTTGGGGCTCATTATATTATATTTTCCAGTGGTTAAATATTTAATTTGGATAAATGACAAAAACATATAAGTACACAGTTTAGAGGCAGTCAGAGTTGCTACAAAGGGTGCAAAGTGTTTGAAAGGAACTTCCTCTAGAGGGCATATTACATTCAGTATTAAATACAAGTAAATTTAGTCTTGGACGGGTGGAGGGTAACCTTGCAGTGTGTGCTGCTATGCTATGACCTGAAGGTAAGCAGTGTTTATTAGTAGCTGTTTTTGCAATTATTTCATTTCCTTATGGCCTTAATAAAATTGCATTTTGTTACTGTTGTGCGGGGAACAGGAATGGAGGAATATCTGTTTCTTTCCAAAACTTCACAGATGCAAATAATTTGAAATTGGTGCACTTAATTCATTTTAAAATAAGACATACCAATGTGTCTATATTACTATAAGTCAAATAAAATGTTAATTAGACTGATAGTACAAATGCATAAAGATACAATCATTCTGCTGCCTTATGTAAATTAATCATTAAGAAACAGACATTGTAACTTGGATACTTAAACTAATTGCATTTAGCTTATTAAGGGACCACATTTTTAAAGCACAAATGAAGACTAATGAAGATTATGAATTTGTGAGGCACATTTTCTGTGTAGTACCGCCTGGTAATTCACTATTCCTTGAGGGGAAACAATTATCTTACCATGTTTTTCAAATACCCCTCATCTTTTTCAGCTGCCATGCTTTTTTGAACTGACATGGTAGGGCATATATTGTTTATTTCACTTGGTAGTGTACTTGTTTTATCGTTTTTTGCTTTAAATGGCAAATCCAGCTCGAAAAAGCAAAATTTGTACCTTGCATTAAACAAGGCCTCTACAGTTTATCTGTACATTAATATACTTTGGTGAAGATTAATTATTATAATTTTATAGTTAATAATTATCATTGTCGTTAAATTTAGTTGACAGCTTGTAGCCAAATTATATGACCTGTAAGTCCTTTCCCAGCAGTCCAAATAGAGTAAAATTATAAATTTACTCTATTACCTGAGCAAAGAATAACTCTAATAAGTATCATTTTTGTCTGCAGAAAAACTGCGTTTTTCTTCTAATGTTAAAATTCACTACTAACACAGATTGTGCTATTTATTTATTATTATTAGTTATCTGTTTGAATTTGTGAATAGTGTTTGAGAATATTTGGGTGAGTTTTCTTCCATTTAGCCTTGTTGTGGAATAAATGCAAATTTTCTATTTTAAATCTTTAAATTAATTTTTAATTGACATTGCAAGGTAAATTTGTGAACGCTTAATTTGCTATCCTTACATTTTAATTCTCCTACAGTAGGCTAATCAGCAATTATGATTGTTCTTTAGACTAACATGGCATATGAAGGTTGTATTGAGTGTGGTATCAGTTTAACTGAACATGTTTTAGCCCGCTGTAACAGTGGTCATTGGGTTTGGTCTCACAGTAACGTGTGTGGTTGACACACTAGCCCTCCTTCTGGTTAGACATGTAGCGTCATCAAGGCTCTGTGGTCTCATTACCCGAGTGGTGTCATTACATTGAGTTCAAGGTTGAGCTGCAGTAGAAGTGAATATTATGTGCAGTAATTTATATCTAAATTGAAAGGCCTGGTTTTCTACTCGATAAAGCTCAGTAAATTTGTCATTTTACTGTTTTGGTTTGTCTGGTAATACAAATGTCAGGCAAAACTATATTCATAGACATCACTTGTGCCATTGGTAAAAGAAAAAAAAAGAGTTAACTTTATTTTAATGGTCTTCTTTAGACATTCTGTTGACTATTAAGTAACTTTGCACCTAAATGTCAACTAACTCTCATTAGAGTATTACTAGACTCTATTGTTAATATCTGCTAACACTTTATTTTTATGGTCATCAAGAGACATACTACTAATTGAAGTAAGTTTGCAACTACACCTAACAGTAATACTCAACTAACTCTCATTAGAGTATTACTAGACTGTCTGCTTAATATCTTCTAACACTTTATTTGTATGATCCTCAACAGACATTCTACTCTCTGTAGTAACTTTGACACTACATGACAACTTATTCTACTAACCTTAACCCCTATTCTACTAACCCAAACCATATACCTACTAATACTCAACTAATACTTTAGTAAGAGTTAGTTGACATGTAAGTAACGTTACTTATAGTCAACAGAATGTCTAAAGAGGACCATCAAAATAAAGTCTTACCAAAATTTAAATAGTATGTAGCAATTTTAGAGAGTATAGCTGCCTGCGATAAGCATTTTTAATGCAAAAAAAAACTGTCCAAGTAAATGTATCCAATTTTTTAAAAATATGCATCATGCATGCTGATGAATTGCCAGTGTATAAAACCATTTTTGGCATTATGTATAAAGGTCAAATATTACATAAAATGGCATCTGTTGGTGGGGTAAATTGTGTCAGATGTTAGGGGTAAGATGTGCCAGCGACTCAAATCTATTGAGATATTCATCAGGAAATGCAGGAAATACTATTACATTGGTATTGTTGGAACAATTAGGGGAAAAAAAACTGGGAACTAAGTGTATTTTTGTCAGAGAGTGTGACTGAAAAGAGAAATCTACCTTTGAAAATATTATTATAGATAAATTAAACCACTAAATTATATATTGAAGGATTTCATATTTCCCTTCAACCTTAATAGATGGAATGTGGAATTTCTTAAATTTTTTCTAAAAATTATAAAACGTTTTTTAAACTAGGTGACTTTTTCTAAATGGTTTATGTATACCTTTCAGAAAATATGCTTAATTTGGAGCACATATTATTTAGTTATTTATTCATATTAATTAATTTTGAGAAGTCATATTTCTATGACTTTATTTTCTATTTATTTAAGTAGATGTCAGACATCCAAAACATAGTTAGGCATATTTGTTTTAGTTCTCTCTGTCTCATTTTTCCTTGACTATACTTAGATACAAATTGGCACAACTTGCCTGCTTTTCACTAATGGAAATGGATAAAACATTGTTAATCGATGCTTAATCATGTCAGGTTCATATAGTCAAACTGCACCTATTTTAGCTACCACTCATTTCTGTTTCCTGTTGTTTAAGACACTGTCACACACTAGAATAATCTCCATAAGAGCTCAGTTCATAGCGACACAGCCGTTTCAATTCTTTGTGTCATCTACTAATGCATGCCAGTTTTAAATTTAGATTTCGCCCACTTCCAGCTGTAATTTACGTTTTCAGCCCTTTATCTGCATTATGCACCATTACGTTACATTATCATTAAGGCTAATATATGGTGTTATTTTCAAACGGTGTGTAGTTTCGTGTTGTGGAGCGATACACTTTAAGCATTTGGAGTGGTAACGGCATCAATTCCAAGACCCACAAAGCATTTCATCAAATGAATTATCCTAAATCAAAATGTGTTTTGGTACTACTTTGAAGTTTCTTCTTTTTCCGCTTTTACTGGCTAGCTGTGTTCTTTCTTTCAGAGCAGTGTCCTTGGGCAGCCTTTCATGTACTGTGAAAATAGCATGCTCCATTTATCTTGAATTGTCTTCATGTGTTGGCTGAGGTCTAGGCCTCCGCTCTTAAAGACCTCTGCTCCGCACCGCTCTAAGTCTGCGGCTTTGCGTCTGAGTCAATGTTGTGAAGACATTTTCATCAACTTCTGTCGTCAAGAACTGATATGATTCAGAATTTTGAGTAAATATCACTACGAGCACATTAATAGCGAACGGTTTGTTGCACTGACATGATATCCACAGTTATGATGTGAACTACACTTTTAGAGGCCATTTACATGACACCTTTTCAACTAAAAACATAAAACTTTTTATTAGTTTTTGCCATCATTTACATGACAACGGTGTTTGTGGAGCGTGAAAACGTTAACTTTTGAAAACGGGATTCAAAGAGCAAGTTTTTCATTGTTTTGATTCAGTAGGAACTGTAAAAGGTGGCTGCTGTTTGCGATCATTTACATTTACATTTATGCATTTAGCAGACGCTTTTATCCAAAGCGACTTACAGTGCATTCAGGCTAACATTTTTTACCTAACATGTGTTCCCTGGGAATCGAACCCACAACCTTTTGCGCTGCTAACGCAATGCTCTACCACTGAGCCACAGGAACACAACTTCGACATGCGATGCAAGAAACGCCTCTCAGGTATGCAAGTGCAGCTTCAATCTCTTTGAATGGGGAAACATCAAATTCTCCAAAGTTGTTTGCCAAGCTTTCGATTAAATTTCATATTTGAAAACACCAATGAATTCTGACAACAACTGTCTCATAAATTTTGTGTCTAAATGCTCGAATCATGACAAAAAAACTGTATTTTTCAGGCTGGATCAAGCTAATGCGCTTGCGCAGTGCTAAGTGTGGTCCTTTAATTCCTCTCGTGTCTCATTTCAGAGGCGCGAGCCTGACTGTTTCTATAGGAACCGGAGCTCCTAACGGCCGCTGCTTTGATGCAATGACTTTACCAATCGCCGATTGGTTCTTATTTAGAAGGCAGGACTTATTCCGCCATATTAGTGTGTGTTGCACTTCCTCCCATTCAAAACAATACGAGTGATGCGTCTTGTGTTATTCTATAGTCTTTGGTTTGTCTGTAATCAAACTGCATATCATGAAACACGCTGATGACGTATGATGTCTGAGTGAACAATGTAAAAACATATGCTGACAAGCTGGTAGGGCATTGTATTTTTTCATTCGGACCGAATATAATAATTGGATAAACATTTTATGGTCCTACGCCTTCCACAGATGATATGTATTTATAAAAATACATTTAGACCATTTGACATAGTGATTGCTATCAGTATATGAGGAGACTTTCAACCAGTATAACTGAAAATGTTTCTGTAGAGAATCACCTATTGCACCTTTAACTGTATATAATCATTTTAGTTATCGTCTTTGGTGTAAATGAGCTTTTGAGTGTGTGAGTTTATTGCAATTGGATGTTTTTTGAATGATGTTTTTTCTGCATTTTTTTAGGTGAGGTCAGAGCATTTGCACAAAGCAAGAGAAACTCGGTATCCATTACATGTCCCGGTTTTAGCTTAACACCCATGTGATCAGCTATAATTGCTTCAAACCACTATTATAATGTTCAGTAAGGGAAAAAACACGTCCCCATGTCAAATGTACATTTTAATATTGTGTTATATCTCAAGTCGCTGTATTGTCCGTGCCACCGTCCTTCTGTGGTGTTTTCTTTCAGTCTTAAAGTCTCTGTTGTTTCAGTGAGACTAATTTGCTGTCAGACATGTGGTGCTTTTGCAATAGCAGGCAGACTCCAGAAATTAATTTATCCAAATAACCAAGCCCTCCTGGGCCATTGAGAAGGGGACACAGAAATGGCCTAAGAAGGCAAAGCCCCCTTTTGAAGTCTGGAATGTTTTGACTGACTTAAAACAGGCAACTGGAATGAACAGATCATTTTCACTGACCCATGGGATTTTTAACCATTTTCATACACTACGGACAAAACAAAGAGCGAATGCCTTGAATTATATGTGTGGAGTTGGCAATCAAAAGGCAATGAGAGCAATGTGAAATTGATTTGGAGTGAAGAGTTGGGATATTTTGTGGGTTTCATCAACAAAAAGCATTTTATGTGTGGAGATATAATGTTCTAGGTAGAATTTGTGTGGAAATTTTCCATTTGCCCCAGTACAGAAAAAAGTCACGCACATGTACAGTGCACAGCATAAATTAGTACACCCCCTCTGAACAAATACAAAAGATGTATTTTCTTTATGATCACTAATACAATTCAAGGAAAGATGGCAAAAACTAAAATGTATTAAACATATACATAATAAAAACTGAGAAATATATGTCATTAATAGTCATAAAATAAGTAAATTAGCCAATTTTGTTTAAATTAAGGATTGCAAATGAGTACACCCTTAGTAAGATTGAGTGCAATACATGTCCACAGAAGGTTTTTCACCTTGGGAGAATGCATATCCTCATTGTCATGTTGAAAAAATGCCTAACAATGCAGGGAATGAGGAAAGGGTAACATCTTCTGTTTCAAGTTTGTGTATTAAATTACACAGTGGTGTGGGAATTCATGACAGCATTGATAAAGCACAACTCCCTCACACCTTCAGCACTCATACATCCCTATATATATATAAGAGCTTTACTACCACTGAACTTTACTGTGGGAACCAGGCACTTCTCACTGTACTCCTCCTCTAGCAACACCATAACATTTTGGATGCTGTTAGATCCAAAATGATTGATTTGGTCTCATGAGACCAGAGTATTGATTCCCAGAATCTATATTTAGTAAATATGGGCTTTGGAAATGGCTAACTGACTTTATTGTGCTTTGACTACAGTAGGTAGTTCCAGTGAAAACAACAACCATGCATGTCATTTCTGCAGGCTGCATCTTACTCTGTGAGATAAACAGTCACTCTTTTCATAGCTTTTGCTGGCTCTGAGACACTCGCTTGGTATTTCAAAAATCCCTCATCACTAAATGAAAGCTTAAAACGAAGGCCTGATTATTTCAGGGGCCTTGTCAAAAGTCCATTGTTTTTGAATTTCTGTGTTACTTTTGCTATATTTTCACACTTAAAACAATGATTTGGTAATCCTCTTGTACCACTGTCCTCTTTTGTGCTAAGAAATAAGTCTCCCGACAGTTCTCTCCCAAGTGGCATTAAGTCTGAGAATGATTCAGTGGGCTATACAACAGTTTTAATTGTCAAGAAATTACTTCTCTTTAAATGCTTTGGTTCAACATACTTACCTGTTTATCAAACATTGCCTACTTACACCAGGAAATTTTTATTTCATTTTATTTAGTAACTTTAGGAGGGTGTACTCATTTCTGCTACACAACATTTGATCACCTTGATAAGAAAATCTTATTTTCCTGAATAATTTTGACATGCTTCTTAAGCAGACTTGCTGGAACATTATATCTCTAAAGAACCCTAACATGTCTTCAAAGTAATTGAGAAATTGCTGACATTCAGAAGTTTCAGAGGGGGTTTACTCATTTATGCTGTGCACTGTACAGTTGGAAAGCGATTACTGGGTTTTTGGGCTTGGGATAGAATTGGGCAGGAATGATCAAGAATGGCATCTTCTGATAATCAGCTGTAATTGTAATCATCTTTTAAATTCTAAAATGTATTTATTTAGTTATATATAAATCATTATGCACTGATTAAATAATTTATTATTATTAGTCTTGAAATTAATTTTTATTATAATATTCAAACCACTCAGAATATTCTGTGTTGTTTTGGTAAGAAAGTATCTGCCAAGAACATAAATGGAACAATGTAATTTAATGTAATAAAAAGAATGAATTTCCCATTGAAATAAATTGTTCATTTAACTTTATATTTGGACATATTTACGCACATCTCTCAATTTTAATCACATTCAGCAACGTAAAGGCATATTTTCTAAATGTATTCATTTATTATTTTATGTAACAAAATTAGTTGGCAGCAATGAAATAACAATGATTGTCATGCTAATAAATCATCCCTATTAAAACTTGCGTACATGACAATTATTGGCAAAGTGGTTTAAACAAGCCTGAAGGAAAAAAAACACACAAAAAAACAGGCAGCCTTGAGTTAGGGGCACTTAAGTTTCCACCTTAATAAATAATTCACTACTCCACTGTCATGAGTTGCAGTGGGTTGAAATCCCTAATGACAGCTTTTTATAACCTATGACTCAGCTGGCCATTATGCTTCTGACATCTCCACACAGACCACATCCCTTCGGCCAGATCGCTGTTCTCTGTCTCTCTCTTACACAGATCCTGATTCTTGAGTGCATCGATGAATTAGCTAGGCGTTCTACTCTCTTTATGAACTGAGTGTTGCAAACACTTTTGGCCATTAATGCAGTGAATGATTAAGATGGATGCTTACAGGTTATGAACGCTCTGGCTGAGGTTTCAGCTTTATTTCTACTCTGAAACCTGGGGCTTTTACAAACTGATTATACAATATTAAGTCGCTTGTTTTAATCTACAATGGATTAACTCTCTAAAATTAACTCAGTTAACTCATCATGACCAAATTGCCATCTGCAACTAGCTCATTCCATTTTTTGCAGGATGTTTTGAACTTTAACATTTTAAAAATATGTTTTAACCAAATTTTATTCTTCACATGATTCATCATATCCATTGCTAATACTTATTGCTCCTTATGTATTACTGTCATCCAGTGTTGATGTTTAACATGTTTCTATGATTGTCATTCTATCTAGCCAGTTTCAAAAAAGGCAGAAAAGGCAAAGTGTATCTGGCAAGGGATATTACAAAAGTCTAACAGGATGGAAAGTTCAAAAACTACATTTATTATCAATTAATCAAACCTGGAATATTTCTTTATGAATTGCCAAATTTTTGATGTCAACATCCGTTTGAACCAATGTAATGAAGTTATCTGAATTCATGCTCAATTGTGATATTCTGATAAAAGTTAACTAAGTAAAATGACTTCCATCTTTAAAGACTGAGTTTAATATTTTATCTACTATATTAACTCTTTCCCTACCAGTGTTTTTTTTAGCATATTGTATTGTAACATAATGCATTCTTTTTATCAGCACTTGAATGTTGGTAAGTTTCAATAAAAAGCAACATTTTGAAGAAAAAGTTGAGAACATTGTTTTTGTCAAATACTTCATCCGGATTGGATTCAGATTGATGATCAAAACATAGATGGAGTAGATCGAGTCCATCAACACCCCCAAACTTGCACAGTCCTATACTTCTTCCTGGGTCAACATTTCATTCAGTAACATGATAGGGAATTTTGATTTATGTGCTGTTTAAATGTTTGCTGATTGTGTTAGCTATATGTGCATAAGCAATTTTCTGTCGCTTGTTTCTGCTGCTTCTTCGCTTGTTTTTGGATCCGGAGATTCTGTATTATTTCAGATGCATAACAGCGCCCCCCTACCATACAATAGTGAAAACATGGATTGCCGGAAAAACTGAGACTGTCCTCACTGCAGCCTGTAGCGCGATGACGTACTGGATTAAGTCCAATATGTACTGGATGCAAGATATTTTTTCTTCCAAATTTAGTGTAAACTCCACCCTGCAGCCGATTCAGAAGATTTCATTACTGATGTCATTCACAGTGCTGATTGCTTACACAACACTACAAATACTAACCTACCCTACACCCTAACCTTAAAGGGTTAGTTCACCCAAAAATGAAAATTGTCATTTATTACTCACCCTCATGTTGTAAAGCAACGAGAAAACTTTTTGTGTGCCAAAAAAAACCAAATAACGACTTTTCAACAATATCTAGTGATGGCCGATTTCAAAACACTGCTTAGAATCTTTTGTTTCAAATCAGTGATTCGGAGCGCCAAAGTCACGTGATTTCAGCAGTTTGGCATTTTGACACGCGATCCGAATCACTGAATATATGACTTTCTTGTTTCAGTCAAACACAATTGGAATTATATTAAAAAAATATTCTGTCTCTTCCAAGATTTATAATAGGAGTGAATAGAAACGAGATTTTGAAGCCCAAAAAAGCACATCCATCCATCATAAAAGTAATCCATACGGCTCCAGGGGGTTAATAAAGGCCTTCTGAAGCGAAGCGATGCATTTTTGTGAGAACAATATCCATACTTATAACTTTATAGACTATAATCACTAGCTTCAGGTAATGTCCGTCCGTGCATTTATGAGAGTACTATTCACTCCCATTATAAAGCTTGGAAGAGCCAGAATATTTTTTAATATAACTCCAATTGTGTTTGACTGAAACAAGAAAGTCATATACACCTAGGAAATTATGGGATAATTTTCATTTTTGGGTGAACTAACCCTGTAATCCAGTTCGTCACCGAGATATAGACTGCAGCGAAGACATCTTGGACATCTTGTCAATGGTGGGGAAAGAGTTAAGACTTGTATTTGACAGACACATGAAAATGACTCAACTGCTCCCTTACTGTGTTTCACTTACAGGTTTATAAGGACTTCCACCCCCTACCGAGCTGAGGCTGTATTATATCCTTTAATTTCTCTGCTCTCTATTTTGCCATAAAGTTGTTTTACACCCCCAATGTCTAATTTCTATTTGATAAATCTCATAAATAATGAATTAGATTAAATATAGTGGCATTTGCAATGTGGTAACCTGACGTTGGTGTATTGCTGCAAGTTCTTTTGCTCCTTCTAAACGTAGAGCTGTAATTGACTATAAAAAGAACAAATAACTCACAGCTTTATTGAGTCATTCCCACGAGTTAACCCTAGGATATAAATCTTGTGGTGGTGATTAAGCTTTTGACAATAGAGTTAGCACAGTGTAGCAGACAAGGGCAAGTGGGCCTGCAGAGTAATTTACTGTACGGTTTGCAGGTGTGGCCTCCTACTGAGCAGGAGACCACCGTAGGAACTGACGAAACAATTTGCTAGCAGGGAGACGTGCACGGTCAAAGTAATCACTGCTACCGTGCCTCGCTCCTGGCCACTACTGATTTTATCCAGTTCGTAATTATCTTGAATTATGTAAAAAAGAGAGATTGATGACTATTTTTGCAACATTTTATTGTTGACCTTTTTACGTCACTGCAGACCTCTTTCCCTCGCCGCTAACTATTAATTATGAAATACTGTAGGTCTTGCCCATTTCGTTTTACAGCCTCTTCCTGTTAAACTTGGTGTGAAGGGCTGCTGTTTTTAAATAGGTGTGTAAAGTCAATGTGGATATAGTGCCCCTAGCCTCCAATCTCATGCCCATAATGTCATGTGGGGGTTTTAAAAAAAGCAGTACACTCAAACAGTCTCGCTGTTTACTTGCACTTCTGTGATTTTGAAGTAAAAAAAAAAAAAAAAAGGTTCCAAATTTGGGTTTTTGCAGCAATGCCATAGAAAGAACCATTTTAGTTCCTCAAAGAACCTTTCAGTGAACAGTTTTTAAAAGAACCCCCTTTTTTAGTGTGAAGAGCATTTTAAAAATCCAAAGAACCTTTTTTCACTATAAAGAACCTATTGTACAATGGAAAGATTCCATAGATGTTAAAGGTTCTTCATGGAACCATAGTTGGATGGAACCACACAGAATCTGTGCATGCAGATTTCCGCAGAATCAGATTTATCTATCTGGAGAATTCCAAAGACTTTCCATTACAATTAATAATAAAAATACAATAAAAGTCTGCAGATTCCATGTGGTCCTGCCGATGACCCCCTCTACTGCCCCCCTGGGCCTTTCGTGAAGCAATCAACTCGTGTGGATGAATATATTGTTGGAGGTAGAGCAGGGATTGTTTCCCTGTATGTCACAGGCTTATCGGCTTCTTGTTTAGGTCACATCATTTGCTATCCTGCTGAGACCTCTGGAATAACTTACGCAGCCCTGATCCCTACTGTCAGCACCTCTCTCAAAGTGTGAAGTGATTTCACCAAGGACTCTCTCGGCTGGAAATGACTGTGTTTCTCTTTACATTTAGTCTTTAAAACAGGAGCTTACCCAAAATAATAAATGTCATTTTCATCTAGATGCAGAGAACGTTTTTGGCAAACTGTGGACAACAAAATGTGGGTAGATATTGAAATCAGCACCAGGCAGAGGGTGAATTAGTGCATGTTACTTTACTGTTACCACTTGCAGCTGTGGATTTGAAGTATTGCACTAGTTTCATTTCAACTTTCATTTTATAAAATTGTGTGTGTACTAGTGAGGAGTATTTTGATTTATGTGAAATATGCACATGGAGATATTATATACAGCATGTTTAGTATGGCAATTGTTCCCATAACCATCAAAAAGTAGCCTATACTCTAATTAATACTGTATTAATGTGGTTATTTTAGAGGTAGTTTAGAATGAGACCTAAGACTAACATAGGCTATTATTGAGGTAGAACAATCTGACCAGATTCTGACTGAAACTCATGTCTAAGACTGCATCTTTATGCTTGTTTGAAGGAAAGGTTCATTTTAAAAATGAAATTGTCATTATTTACACGAGGGCTGAACAACTAATCGATAAATTCGATAATGAAGATCATCGACAACTAATGTCATTATCGATTAGTCGCGTCTGCCCACCGTGCAACTTCCACCAGTCGCGTCAAAGTACAGCACTGAATAACGCATTTCTATGGACAAAATTCAGCTAAAAATAGTCGAGGAAACAAGGTGAGCTGCTGCGGGAAAGGTACGTGACCCAAGCTGCCCAAAACATGTGAAATCTTTTTTATTATTATTATTCTTTATTTTAATTCCTTAATGCATTAGCGTAATGTTTGACATGACTTGCCCTGTCAGGCGCTTTGACAGATGCGTGTGCTGTTTAATGGGTTATATGTTTCCTCAAAGCAAAACTTTTTTTTTTTGCACTTTCATATCCTTATCTGTAAGTTACAAATTCACACGAGTATTTCCATTTTGCACGAAGGCTTGTCCTGATAGTCTGCGTCAAACTCATGGTCAAACTTGAGACTTTACTAAATGAGCGCCGGCGCGCGCATGCGCGTCAAACAGACGGGATGCATTAGTGAGGAAAACAATTAATATTCAGCGCAAAACAAATTAATTTCACTGAAATGTCTGTTGTTTGACGTTAAATTTAGGTTTAAAAGTCAACATGTAATTCAAGTATTTCATTACAGTGGTAGGCCTAACTGTAAAGGGATAACAGCCTGTAACTGAATATAAATGGAAGACGTTTCTTACATTTACAGGATAAAGAAATGACAGGAACAGGTGAATGACAGAGTGAATGTGTGTGTTCCTGCAGAACATTCCTCTTATCTGTTAACACTGAGTTCTTGTTTTTGTTTTTCTTTATTATATTTATTATAATCTTCATTTTTACGTAGGGTTTTAAACTGTCCTTTTGCTTTATAGCTCTTTTACATATAGCATAGCTGTAGATATATTCACTATTTTCATAGCATTCAGTGGGCACGTTTGTTTGAAGAACAGCATTGATGTGGATGTGGAATAGTGTGTTTTATCATTAACAAAAAAAGAAAAGAAAATTAGGCTTTTTTTTTTAGATTAATTGATTAATTGAAGAAATAATTGGCCAACTAAATGATTATCAAAATAACACCCCTTCATGTCATAGTAGCAGGCCCGGTTCTAGGATTGCGTGACTGGGGGGGCATTTCGAAAACTTGGTGGGGCAGCATAATATGATTTATGATTTATAGGTTTATGAATCATACTACGCCTTCCCTATTCAATTTACGGAAAAAAATTAAACTGGCGGCGCATTCGTTCCGTAAGTAGAACAGGAAAGGCGTAGGACATACAGCGTAAGCGTTTTGAAGAATGCGGAAAGCGGAAGCACGTGCAAGGCGATATTTTGTGTTTATAAAGCATAAACAGTTGTATTTTTTTCGAAAATGACCGATCGTTTAGCTAGATAAGACCCTTATTCCTCGTCTGGAATCGTTTAAACCCCTTTGAAGCTGCACTGAAACTGTAATTTTGACCTTCAACCGTCTGGAGGCCACTGAAGTCCACTATAAGGAGAATAATCCTGGAATGTTTCTTAATTTCTTTTCGACTGACGAAAGAAAGACATGAACATCTTGGATGACATGGGGGTGAGTAAATTATCAGGAAAATTGTATTTAAAAGTGAACTAATCCTTTAAGTGTATGTAAACTTTTGAACTGCTTAATTTGTGTAAAGGGAGATATTATATATTGTGGACTACATGTAAACATCTCATAATAATACATTTTTGTTGCAGAGCTAAATAAAAAAACAATTTTTGATATTATTTTGATCTTATTTATTTATTTTTAAAATTATTGATATTTTGCAGATTCTAAAAGGTGTTATCACATCAAATAATAGGCTACTATTCAACAAATAGCGCAATATGCTGATAGAATATTTTAGAGCTGAACATAACTGAGCAAAACTATTTTATATTTTACTGGAATAGTTACATCTATTTTTTTTTTAGATTTTAATAAATTCATTTTCGAGATTTTTCATGACTTGGAAATCACATTTTTAAAATTCCAAGCTAAATTTCCAAGTGTTCCATGATCATGTAGCAATGTATTAACGGTGTGTGCGCGTTTAAATAGAGAATAGAGCGCATTTATGAAGGAGATGAATGTCATCTGCTAATGTGATTGTCAATGGCTGTCTTGAGAAGTGATCAGATAAGGTGTGCAAAAGTCTTGGAAAACTGCTTAGAAAAAGGATGTGGATGAGGACATGAATGCTTTTTACAAGTTGAAATCTTGTAATTATGGCAATTCTAGCATGGTGTGAGCACCTGAAGTGCTGAGCGTGTCTGTGAGGGAGAACTGTAAAAGGATGCGTGCCGCGAGGCGCGCCAGAAAAATACAACCGCACAATGTTTCTAGTAATTCGCGTATGCAACTAATTTAGTGTTGATATATTTTTTTACATTTTGTGTGCTATCACAAAAAACAAGTATCCTGGGGATGTTGGAGGGGCACAAGAGAAATCTGGGGGGCATTGCCCCTCCTAGTCCCCCCCTAGACCCGGCCCTGCATAGTAGTATGCTGTATTTGTTCTATGAAATGTAAAATTAGATTTTTATGCAGTTCTTTCCATACCAAAGGGACCGTGTCTTCCAAACACCCCATATTTTTCAAATATTTTATTCACTCTGCTAAAGTTTGTGTCTAAAAATTGATGTTTTTGAATCTGGATATGAACATGGGCTTCACTTCATAAAGAAACCTTGGTAACACTTTATTTTGATGGTCCACTTTAGACATTCTACTAACTATAAGTAACTTTGCAACTACATGTCAACTAACTGACTGTCTGCTTAATATCTGCTAACACTTTATTTTGATGGTCCAGCAGGTCCACAAACAGACATTCTATTGACTAAAAGTAACTTTGCATGTACATGTCAATTTATTCTACTTACCCTAACCCAGACTAATACTCTAATGAGTGTTAGTTGACATGTAGTTGCAAAGTTACTTGTAGTTAGAATGTCTGAAGTGGACCATTAAAATAAAGTGTAATGGAAACCTCTCATAAAATCTATTCAATTTCTACTTTTCTTTTTAACATTAAGGAATGACATGTGGGTAAATAATGGCAGAATTTTCTTTTTTTTAGATGAAATATCCTTTTAAGTTGGACTTGTCAGGCTATGATTATTAATTTCCCATTGTTTCAAATTCTATGAATGGTTTGCCAGACTTCCAAATTTCACAACTCAACAGATCCTCGTTAATATTAAACTATTGGAACATGGAGGACACACATTAGTTTCACATTTTAACTGTGAGCATTTGTTCTCATTAGCGCTTAAATTGGGCAAATACCCGTTACTGCTGCACCCTGATGTTGAGTGACATGTGCAGAGTCCGTCCATCTCTTATGTAACCCCTCTAACCACACTCACAAACTTAGAGTGGCTGTTGCTGCCTGCGTACTCACAAATCAGGACCAAAGGCAGCAGTTCAGAAGTTCACTTTTTGGAAGCCAGCCGGAACTGCTTAAGGGTGATGACGTTTTCCAGGAACAGGTGGTCCAAGTGACATAATTTTGGCCCAGTGTTGAGACTCTGCGATATTACAACACCATCATGTTGCCAGAAATCGATTTCAAATGAATACTCTGATATTAGAACATTTGCTAAAGTGTGCTTTTAGCAAGAGGATAAAACCGCTAATAACTCTGAAAGTTGCACTTCCTCTGTTTAAGACCCATCACAGTCTTGAAAATGCTTTGGCTGAGAAAACTATTTATGATCATACACTGTTAACTACTGGCACGTACACTTTGGACTGGAATGTCATTCAGAATGCAGAAAATATATTTAGTTCTCACCGACAGACAGCAAAAGGCACCAGTGGGTCTAGCTCAACACGAGAACAGTTATTTTTACCACAGTATGGACTTTCAATTATGGTAATGTGTTTTCTAGCCCCTTTAAGAACACTTGGAGCAATTAATGTGCCTCCATTTGCTGAAATGAAATATGACATTTTCTGACAGATGCAGACGCTTAAGTGTTTTAAGTATAATTGGTGCATTGGTTAATCTAAATTAAATGGATGCGATCATACTGTATATTATACTTTGCAAAATGTAAATGAAATTAGCATGTTCTTATGCAAATCTGCACTACTGTTTAAAAGTTTTGGGTTAATATATTTTCTTTAAATAAATTATTACCAAAACATTGATTAAAAGTTACAATAATGACATTTATGTTACAAAATTAAATATATAATATATAATGGTATTTCAAATAAATGCTGTTTTTTGTTTTTTTTTTACTTTTTATTAATCAAAGAATCCTGAAAATGTATCGTTTACACTAATAATATAGAAATATTAAGCTATTAAGCTAAATATTAGATTTTCAGCATTGATAATAATAAATGTTTCTTGAGCAACAAATCAGCATATTAGAATGATTTCTGAAGGATCATGTGACTGGAGTAATGATGCTGAAAATTCAGCTTTGCCATCACAGGAATAAATTACATTTTAAAATATATTTTGTAATAATATTTCAGAACATTACTGTTTTTAGCTTACTATAGTAATGTTTAAATGCAACCCTGGTGAGAATAGGAGACTTCTTTATAAAATCATGAAAAAATCTAATCTAACTAAACCCAAACTTTAGACAAATATGACCCTGGACCACAAAACCAGTCATAAGGGTCAATTTTTAGAAATAAAAATCTGAATAAATAANTTACATTTTAAAATATATTTTGTAATAATATTTCAGAACATTACTGTTTTTAGCTTACTATAGTAATGTTTAAATGCAACCCTGGTGAGAATAGGAGACTTCTTTATAAAATCATGAAAAAATCTAATCTAACTAAACCCAAACTTTAGACAAATATGACCCTGGACCACAAAACCAGTCATATCTGAATAAATAAGCTTTCCATTTATGTATGGTTTGTTATGATAGGACGATATTCGGCCGAGATACAATTATTTGAAAATCTGGAATCTGAGGGTGCAACAACAACAAAAAAAATCTAAATCGCCTTTCAAATTGTCCAAATGAAGTCCTTAGCTATGCCTATCCACTCACAAAAATACATTCTTGATATATTTACGGTAGAAATTTACAAAATATCTTCATTGAACATGATCTTTACTTAATATACTAATGATTTTTTGGCATGAAAGAAAAATCGATAATTTTGACCCATACAATGTGACTTATGACTGGTTACGTGGTCCAGGGTCACAAAATTATTTTATTATTTTTTTGAGAGAGAGATGTTAATTGTTGAGTGACAGATCAAAGAAACTAATAAAAACACATTTGAAGTCGGTGCAAAAATAAAGCACCACTGAAAGCTGTACATTACAGTGAATTTACTACAGTTAAGAGGTTAAAATCACTGTGATGCACAGCTGCTTGTGATTTATTACCATCTTCTCCTTATGTCTATCATTGTTCCTTATTTACTTCATCTCTAATTGAGCTTTTAATGAATTAGCAGCATCTGCATCGCAGAAAAGAACCGCACAGTCCTTGCCTATTTCAAGAACACCTGTAATGTTGTATTTTCAGGTCTTTGTGACGTGTTCTCCTCCAAAGCTTAGCGAGTCCACCAGGTCAAACAGGGATAAAATGTGAACAATACACAGAATTACCTGAATGGCAGGAAGACTAGAGCGGTTACGTGTACCTAAGCAACTGAAATCCCTGTGTTTGTTTTGAGTCGCGCTCAAGCTGTTCTCAAACGTCATTCATTCTGCTTATTTGCTGTAGTAATTGCTGCAGACTTGTCATATCAGCCTGCTTGGTTTGCATGTAAGAAGTGACAGGAACCTGTTCAGATCAACTCGAACATTTTAATGATTTTGAATAATTTCACAACCTCTGAATCTTGAAAAGAAATGAGTTGGAAAGTTTATTAAACAACAGAGGCAACTCAAGACTGTCACATCCTGATATAATAAGACGACTTGGCGAACACGTTGAGGAGTCATACAGAGCAACTGCCCAAGGAGAATCAAATCAGAATATTTCGAGTTTAAATATAGTATCAGGATTCAAAGAGGCTTCCTGCAAGTTAGATAAATTTCCTATGATTTATTTTCAAGTTTTAATTGTCTTGGAGGAGCCTCCTTATTAGAGTTCCAAACCCATTGAGATAATGAAACCTTTACCCTCCAGGCAGGCATCTTTTTTCCAATGACAGTAATTTACATATGATTTATTTAGAGAACAAGAGGCTCGGCTAATTTTATTTGGAGATTTTCCTTTGTTTTAAGAGTCATTAGCAGCTCAGCCTAATCTAATTTGGACAATTTCATCAGGCCATTTTGGAAAACCTCTCCGAGCTCATCAGAAAGATGCATTTATTGCTAAGTGTGCTCTATTGCATTAGCACACAATAAAGCGACCAGGGACTGCTACAGACGTTTGAGTGCAATTCAGTTAACACTCTGCCAATTCGTTTTTTATTGGGACGCAATCAATTTTTATTCATTTTAAAACCAAAAGGCTTTCTTTCATTGTATGCCATCTCCAGCTTATTATGAGGCTAAACAAATTACGCAGTTGTTTGCACAAAATGCTAATGTTTATGGTCATGGTTTCCTCTTTTAAATTGAAGCCTGTGCCTGAATATACATTATACTGAAATGAAATTCAAAAGCTTATTGTCCTTCGCTTCATATCATTCAAGGATTTTCATTTACCATGCCTTGTTATGAAGATAATATGCTTTGTACTTTATTCTTTTAAAAAATATAGTATATATTCAACTTTATATAAAGTTATAGTCAATTGTTCCACTTATACTACAGCTGCCACTCCTTAAGACATTGTTCAGATGTTTTATTTCAAGTCATTTGTCAGGTTTTTGTCTTTAAACCGCTCTTATGTGTAGGACTGATTTCTATCATATAGCAAGCCTCCGTTGCTAATTCCAAAATGTAATTTAAGAAGAAGTAATGAAGGCTTGCGCCACTGATATGCAGACTAATGTTAGTTATTGGAGAGAGAGATTGATTAAGCGTGTGTGAATTACCGGAGTCAGTGCAGCTCTCAACAGTGTTCAGCAGCAGCGTCTCTACTAAAAGCGAAGCTGTAAGATTAATTGTTTCAAGAACAGCGACGTTACTTGCTTTCTAGTGAGAAATGTCATGTAGCTTTTCATTTGCGAAACTATTTTATTGACAAAGTTGTGGGGCAGTGCTGACATAAGTGCTGTCTGTACTGTATGTGAGTATGATGCTGTACAGAAAATTCCACCAATCAGAGAGTCAAAACAAGCAAAACACTGCAAAATAGCTTGTTAGCTCCGCCCACTCCCATGAAGCACCACAAATAACGTATTCGAGTCAGTCATCCTACGCTCTCAAAATACTTGAATATTTGAATATATATGCATATTTTGCAATACATTTAAAATATATTGTTTATATATATGTGACCCTGGACCACAAAACCAGTCATAAGTCGCTTGGGTATATTTGTAGCAATAGCCAACAATACATTGTATGGGTCAAAATTATCGATTTTTCTTTTATGCCAAAAATCATTAGGATATTAAGCAAACATCATGTTCCATGAAGATATTTTGTACATTTCCAACCATAAATATATCAAAAAATAATTTTTGTGAGTGGATATGCATTGCTCAGGACTTTATTTGGACAACTTTAAAGGTGATTTTCTCAATATTTAGATTTCTTTCCATATAGTAGTATCTCAGCCAAATATTGTCCTATCATAACAAACCATACATCAATGGAAAGCTTATTTATTCAGCTGTATACATTTCAGTTTTTAAAAAAATGACTCTTATGACTGGTTTTGTGGTCCAGGTTGGTCACATATATAAAATTAACTTTTTAAAACAAGTAGTTTTATATTTCTCCATTGTTTTTAATTTGATTATGCTGTTCGCAATGCATGATGGGTTTGTAGTTCGTAGGTCTTGTACCTTTGTCCGATTTTCCAAAACTTTTTGCTGCAAATCAAAGTTTGTAATGCTGCGATTCACCTCGTAGCTGGTTGGTTTGGTTCATGGCTTATAATGCTTTAAGTGAGACTTTTTTTGAAATCCCTATGGGAGAAATTAATGGAAAAAAAAATACTTTCGGAAATTACTGTTCAGAAAAGTCGGTGGACACTGTTGCACTCTTTTGCATTCAACAGCCCATAAATAAGTTTAAACTTATGTTTAGTAATGTATAGTCAGGTTGTCATTATCACAAAATAAACCTTACTAAATTAATTGTTTTAAAAAATATATTTAAAAAAAATGTGGAGTGTCCAGGAACACTGAACCTCATTTCAGTGAACTGAACCTACAATTTGTGTCACACATTTGTTTATTTTACAAATAAATAAATGTGATATTAAACTAATTAATTTGAGTTGAAATGATTTTATTGTCTTTCTTGTAGAAATCATGAAGAGACCAAGCCCAGCTGGATATGAAACCAGTTTTCTGGATCGGCCAGCTAAACAGTGTGTTGCCATGAATAACGGTCAGTATTCAGAAATATTTGACTGCTGACTGCAGCCAATGACCAATCAGTATATTTGTATTTGAGAAGTATGAGAGCTGTGTAATAATAATGCTAAGGTATATACTTTTAAGCAAACGATTTCAAAGAGGAAATCAGGCCTAATACCTTTTTCATTATTGTTTTCTTTTGAACCTGTACACGATTAACACATTACCTGTAATAATATCCAGGTATTGTAATGTGTCATGGCGTGACATTCTCAAACAGACACGCGTGACTCATTCAAACATTCCTTCACTATTTCTGCAATGTGCAGTTCTGTGACTCAACCTAAATCCACGTGTGATATAATATAATGTGATGTGGACGAGCGTGTGTGAGTGTGTGAAAAACCTTTAACACTTGATATCTGGATGGCACAAAATGGTTTGAGCCGGAACATTACCTAGATGTGTATCACAGGCTCAGAGGAATTCCTCGGCTTCTTAAGTGCTCCTGAAGACAAGACATGCAAAAAATCTCCCCACAAAGAAAGCTTCCTAATGGCTCCCACAAGACCGTGATATCATTTATTTTTCAGATCAGATGTACAAGTTGTACCCTTCATAATTTGTAGAGGCACATTTGACCTCGACAGAAAAGTAGCCTTTTCTTTTCATTGCTGTCGTTTTTCAGTCAGCGTCTGTGCATTTAGCCCTGATGCATAGGTTTTAAACCATTAAACTATTGGTATATTTTAAATGACAGAGGGGTGATGTAGCTCAGCTGATAAGCCATGGCTCTGGAATGCTTTCAACATATTCATGAGATGACAACTTATTATTGATTTGTCTTTATTTAGAAGCCATTAAATAATGTATGTGCCCATGTGTGTAGCCTCCCACTCTTGTGCCCCCTCAGCCCATTAAGCCAGCACTGCAAGACTCATAGACGTCTGAGGTCCTTGGGCTTTCATTTAATTAAATTATCTCATAATGAAATCTCCTGTAATGAGATTAATTTTAATTATTCATCAAGTGCTGATTTGAGTAAAAGACAACATAAATAATTGATCGCGCTGCTAAACATTTTTTCAATTCATCACCTTTTGCTTTGGTAAAAGGTACAGTTTATTAAAGAGACCACAGCTGATGTGTCGGGGGTCAGGGATGCTAGGAGGCGGTGCCCTCGGGGTCAAATTGAAGTGGGTTTGGTCAATTTACATGGCTTAAAGCAAAGCTGTGGGTTAATGATGTATTAGTGCCCAGGAAAGGAAAAATCTAGTTTTTACAGTAAATATAAAAAGTCTACACAACTCTGTCAAAACAGCTGTTTTTTGTGATGTAAGAAATTAAACAAAAATAAATAAATTCAGAAATTTTACAGTGGTGATCAGAATTATTGGCACCCTTGGTAAATATGATCAAAGGTGACTGTAAAAATAAATCTGCATTGTTTATCCTTTTGATCTTTAATTCATAAAATTAGCAAAAGTCTAATCTTTCATTGAAGGAAAATAATTAAAAGTGGGGGGAAAGTCACATAATGAAATAAATGTTTTTCTCCAAAACACATTGGCCACAATTTATTGGCACCCCTATAATTTTTTATGAGTAAAATATCTCTGAAGTATATTCCCATTGATATTTAAATTTTTTTAGCACACCAGGGTGATCATGAACATGAAATTGTCCAGCCATGACTTCCTTTTCCAAAGGAGTATAAACATGAGGAAACACAAAGGCCAAATTCCCTTAATCATTCATCATAATGAGTAAAACCAAAGAATATAGTTCTGATGTGCAGCAAAAGATTTTTGAACTTCACAAAATAGAAAGTGGATGTAGGAAAATAGCTAAAGCAGGTGGAATAGCTACACCCATTTCCACCATCAGGGCAATAATTGAGAAGTTCCAATTAACTAAAGATGTTACAAATCTGCCTGGAAGAGGACGTGTGTCTTAATCGTCCTAATGCATGGTGAGAAGGGAAGTTTGAGTGGCCAAAGACTCTCCAAGGATCACAGTTGGAGAACTGCTGAGATTAGTTGAGTCTTGAGTCTCAGAAAGCCTAAAAAAAATTATTAAACAGCACCTACATCCCCACAAGTTGTTCGGGAGGGTTTCTAGAACAATCCTCTGCTCTCATCCAGAAACAATCTCCAGCATATTCAGTTGTCAGGCAAGACTGGAACTTCAAACAGAACCGGCTTCTATGGTCAGATGAAACTACAAAAAGAGCTTTTTGGCAGCAAAACCACCAGATGGGTTTGGTGCACACATGGATAAAAAGTACCCCATGCCCATGGTTAAATATCCTGCTGGATCTTTAATGTTGTGGGCCTATTTTTCTGCTGGAGGTCCTGGACATCTTGTTCGGATACATGGTATCATGGTTTCTATCAAATACCAACAGATAAAAATTAAAAACCTGACCACTTCTGCTAGAAATCCAATAATGGGCCGTGGTTAGATCTTCCATCAGGACAATGATCCAAAACAAACATCAAAACCAACACAAAAATGTGTCACTGAGCACAAAATGAAGCTTCTGCCATGGTCTTCCCAGTCCCCTGACCTGAACCCTAAAGAAAATGAGTGGAGGGAAATGAAGAGAAGAAGCACCAACATGGAGCTGGGAATCTGAAGGATCTGGAGAGATTCTGTATGAAGGAATTGTCTCTGATCTCTTGTCAGGTGTACTCCATTATAGGTGAAGACTCAGAGCTGTTATCTTGGGAAAAGGAGGTTGCAAAAAGTATTGAATAAAAGGGTGCCAATAATTGTGGCCAACATGTTTTGGAGAAAAACATTTATTTCATAATGTGACTTTCCCCCCACTTTCAATTATTTTTCTTCAATGAAAGATTAGACTTTTGCTAATTTTATTAATTAAAGATCAAAAGGATAAACAATGCAGATTTATTTTTACAGTCACCTCTGATCATATTTACCAAGGGTGCCAATAATTCTGATCACCGCTGTATGTTTACAACCAATGCCACTGAAAACCAAAGTGACACATTTCTGATAAAAAAATAAAAATACAAAACTTGGAATAACTAACTGCGTAAAATTGTGTACACACCCCTGAACTAATACTTAGTTGAAGCACGCTTTGAATTTATTACAACACTCAGTCAGTTTGGATAGGCAAAATGGGCTTTCAATAAAACTGGGCTGCTTATGCAGTAAAAAGATTTTTTTTTTTAAATTAGTGATACCAGACTGGAGAAAACAAAGAAAAGAAGGCTGTTGTCTTCCCTTTTGCCAAAATTGGCAAAAACTTCAACACCCATTAAAGCTGCAAGCAGCGATGAAAGGGCCCTCGCTCACAGGCTCACCGCCACCCATTGGAAAACAGTGAACAGTGGGCTACATGCATGTAAGTGAGTAAATACAAGGGAAATATGGCGAAGTCATTTCAAAGTGCCACACTTCCTGCTGCCATTAGATGGCGCTTTGACTGTAACTGAATATTGCCATGTAGATGTCTTCAGGCCACGACTGTTATCAAACACGGGAAGTTTGGAGCAGATCAGACATCGTATGCCTGAGTTACAACAACTTCCTGTTTCGTGGCGTTAATCACGTACATTAGCACAAAGTGTTGCATGATTTAACATGTTTCTAGTATGTTTGGCACTTCGTGGCATATTGAAATGTGTTTCTGGGGGTGAATTACAAGTGTAAAGCATGCCATTTCCTGTTGCCAGCAGGTGGCGCTATGACTAACTGAATATTGGCAAGAGACTTTTTTGTAGGAATTGGGCTGTTAGATGTGTGTATCGAATTTCATACTTGTAGATGTCTTCAGGCCAGGAATCTAATAAAACGTGAAGTTTGGAGCAGATCAGACATTGTATGCCTGAGTTACAACAACTTCCTCTTTTATGGCGAAACATCGAACTTTAATTAAAACGTTCACCGCGCTCTCCCAGCTAATTAGGTGCCAGGACCTATATTTCAAATTAAGAATACCAAAGAGGTCTGCACTCTAAAAAACTTTCATAGAAATGCACAGGAGATAAGGTGACAAGCGTTTCGGCTCTTCGCCTTCGTCAGTGTAACAATTTAATTCACTCTCAATGGTAATATGGAAAATGCTATAAATCCACAGGTGCTCACAATCATGATTAAAGCAATCAGACAATCAGTACACAGACTTCAGTTCAAGTCCATAACAGGTCACAATTAAAGAATGCAAAGAATAATCACACATCTGACAAAAAAACACAACAATGATTTCCAGATACCAGAATAGCTCCTTCAAAAATAGATGCCAGAATAGCTCCATCAAGAAATAAATAAATAAATAAATAATTGGGAACAATAACACATCGAACTTTGCCAGGCCGCCACAGACACACCCTTCAACGAAAAGATCTTCGCAATTTAACGTCTCAAAGGCCTTTCGATTAGACTGACCAAATATGATGTTGATCTGATTAAAGCTCTAGGAGGAGTTCGTTAAAATACAATGTGTGGCAATGGCAAAAACTGCCAATATTTTGCAGAGAAAATTCCAAATATCTCACTTCCTGTTGGGTTTACAGATTTTGCACCCAGGGGCTTTTTAATAAAATAGACATAGTATGATACAATTTTCAATGATAAACTACCCTTACAATAAGGGTTCTGTTAATAACCCTCTGTCGATCGGACTGTCCGTGGGTGGTGATACAAAAATGCTTAAATATAATCTGTAGTTTTCACGAAAGCCCAAGAACATTTGATGACAAATAAACGTGAATTTCTCTGTCCAGGTAACACAGAGAACGAATAAATGTTGCTTATTTACATATTCCACCGATGCTGTAACAATACAAAGCGGGTTGAAAATTCATGAAGTTACACTTTAATTATAAGATCACCATATGACATTTTCCAACCTGAACTAACCTTGTAATGTCATAAAGTCAGATTATCTGATATTTTAGGAGACATTGACCTCTGACAGGCTTTGTTTTTGTGAGGTGGCATGGCTTAGTAATCTTTAATTCAGTGTTTATTGTTTTTTGTTGGGGTCTTTCCATTTTCTATTTTTTGTGGAAAAACAAAAAATCTTTTTACTGAACATCTTTTAATATTATTATTTTAAAAAAAGAGTCAAGTTTGTTTATATCTGTGCATTATGCTGTTTACAGTATGTCATAAATATGCTATTTTGTTCTGATCGTGTTACTCCATGCAGCAGGGAGCTCTTAACTAGTTGGCGTTGGCACCGGTTGGGCGTGTTTCCTTAGCATGACAGATTGCACCACGGTAACCTAATCTTGTATTTCAAATTCTGCTCTCCTGGAGGGATAAAAATAAGGAACAACATTTGCCCTCTTCTGCCTAATCAGCCCTTTCCTTCATGTATTAGAGATGTGTCTATAGCTGCCGAAGACAAGAATGTCGACTGCATAACAGGCTGCCTCCTTTTATTAGAGCTTTTCAATATCTGATCAATTATTCAGACCCAGAGCAGCCGTTTGGTGAGACAGAATTTCAGCTAGCTTGTAATTTTGTAAATAGCATTGTCATCATGTGATGGGTCATTCGTCATGCCAGTAAATGCAGAAGATCCTCAGGAGACAGAGAATAGGTGAGGTTTCACTTTGTCAAAGACTTCATTTACTTAAAGGAATAGGTCATCTGAAAATATTTACTCACTCTCATGTCCAGAACCTGTATGACTTACTGTGAAATACAAAGGGAGGAAATTTTTTAATAATGTAGTGGCTGTTGTTTTCCATCCATGTTATACAAATGAATGGACACTGGAGCTTTCAAGCTTTAAAATAAAGACTTAAAATGATCATAAAAGTGGTATATACGAAATGTCCACATGTTATCATACAATAAGTTTTCCTTACATAGAACAACTCAGAACACTTAATATTAATATGCTAATTTAAAATACTAGTATAGTGCACAAATTGTAGTGATCACTTTTGTGATTCCTTTATGATGCTTTCGTGTTCTTTCTGAAGCTTTAAAGCTCCAGTTCATTGCAATCACATGGATAAGAGCAACTAGCACATTATTAAAAATGTTTTCTTTTGCGTTCCACAGAAGAAATTAAGTCAAATATGTTTAGCGAGGAAATAATGATACTTTTTAATGATAATAACCTTTCCCTGGACCATGAAATGTCAAGGACCACACTGTAAAAAAAAATTAAATAAAAAATTGCAGCTGTGGTTGCCAGAACTTTACCCTAAAAAATATGCTAGCAACATTTTAAGTTTTATGGATTAAATTTAAATGGATAGTTCACCCAAAAATGAAAATTCTGTCATCATTTACACCCCCTCAAGTTGTTGTTCTGCTGGAAGACACACAAAGGAAGATATTTGGAAGAATGTTTGTAACCAAGCAGATCTCGCGCCCATTGACTACCACAGTATTTTTTTCCTACTATGGTTGTCAATGGGGGACGAGATCTGTTTGGTTACAAACATTCTTTCAAATATCTTTTGTGTGTGTGTGTGTACAGGAGAACAAACAAATTTAAACAGGTGAGTAAATGATGACATAATTTTAATATTTTTTGTGACCTATCCTTTAAAAAAAATAAATAAATAAATCACCATAAAAACAGGTACTAAAGAGAAAACCGTGTGATAATTAAAGTTCATCACAAGTGGCTTTTCCAAAAGCTGAGGTAAATACTATAGAAAGTGCACAGTGTCAAACAAATACAAAACACCATCATGGTAGCACACAACACTAAAAAAATGCAATAAACATTAATTTACCAACAGTAGATGTAACATAACCTAATGTACATAACTGATCAAAATAAAAAAACTAAGAAGAAACACAATTATTTAAATGAAAAAAATGTTTTGTGAATGTGAAATGTGAAGTGAGAGTTTTACCTTAATTATAAGATAACTTGTTATTTTTTGCATTCAAATAACTGTACATTTAACAGTATTTTATTGTAAAATAAATGAATGCAATGCTAGATTGTAGTTTTTCACAGTATGTAACTTAAAAGGTTTTTACCATAGTATTTTTAGTCTTTAAAATAAATTAATCTTTTATCTATATTTTTTCAATCTCCAAATGTGCCTTGCCTCACTAATCCACTGTTCTAATATGCGCCTAAAGACAGAAATGACAGCTGTCTATGCTGAGTAGCCATTCAAACTGAATCTGGATGTCATTTCCATTCTTCTAGTGAGTCTAAGCCAGGTGCGGCCAAGAGGGAGAACAATTCCAGCCCAGTGAATGAACAAACCCCCAATTACCCTGAATGTCCCTCTGGTAGCTTTCATTCAAGCAAATGGCTCCTCTAATTGGCCTGACCAGTCCTACCTGTTTCACATCCAAACCCTGAACTATTCTTCTGCATTGTATCCACGGCAACAGGAAGTTTTGCAGCCTATAAAAAGTTGCGAGTCGTGTAACCGAGACTTGGCAGGGAGTGTTACCATGGTACGCGTCTCTATTTATAGATCAATCTCGCTGTGAGCTGTGAGTTATACCCCTCAGACGTTTGACGACGAGACTTTGGATATCGCTTTACTTAATGTTTGTTTTAAAAATTGTGTTTTGTACTGTTTTGTTGTTAAGGAATTGACAATGCTAATGCAGTATAGCATTGAAGGACTGTGAGTAGAATAAAACAACAGTTTATTAAGTCCCTCAAAACTCTTGTTTTTATAAAAGTTGAAATTTATGACAAATCAATACGCCTATTTAGGTGTTTGTGGCAGTGAGTAGACTGAATCATATGTTAGCCATCTGAGTGCAAAATTAGTCATCCTTTTCTTCATTTATCATTATTTATTAAAGCCAAACCCTCGGCATACGGACAGCCTGCTAATGTTATTGGATGCAGAGGATTTTATAACCCTCTCTGAAAGCGTTCAAGTTGGCCAGGCATCACTTTTTTTTTTTTTTTCTTCTTTTCCTGTGTATTTTCCACAAAATGAAAGTGTGACTCAACGTCTTCCATAAACATTTTAGTCATATGAATCAAATAAAGAGCAGCATGGATTTAGTGAACCCGGTTTTTGGTGTATTTGAATGAAAGCATTTCTCACAATGGTATGGAAGCTTGTTTCCACCACTGAATCAAAAATAAAAAAAGGTAATTGCGACTTTTTATCTCAGAATTGCATATATAAACTCAATATAAACTCGCAATTGTGAGTTACAAAGTCAGAATTGTGAGATATAAACTTGCAATTGCGAGTTATAAAGTCAGAATTGTGAAATATAAACGTGCATTTTGGAGAAAAAAAGTCAGAATTGGTTAATTTCTCGCAATTCTGACTTTATTTCTCGCAATTGCGTTTATATCCCGCAATTGTTTATAACTCACATAGTGAGTTTAGAACTTGCTATTCTTACTTTATTTCTCACAATTGTGTTTATATCCCGCAATTTAGACATTGTATCTCGTAATTCTGAGAAAAGTCAGAATTGTGAGATGTTAACTTGCAGTTGCGAGTTATAAAGTCAGAATTGCATGATATAAAGTCAGAATTGCGTGATATAAAGTCAGAATTGTGAAATATAAACTTGCAATTCAGAGAAAAAAAGTCAGAATTGCGAGTTTATATCTCGCAATTGTGACTTTATTTCTCGCAATTGCGTTTATGTCCCGCAATTGTGTTTATTACTCACAATTGTGAGTTTAGAACCTGCTATTCTGACTTTATTTCTCACAATTCTGAAAAAAGAAGTCAGAATTGTGAGATGTAAACTTGCAGTTGTGAGAAAAAAGTCCGAATTCTGAGATAAAAAGTCGCAATTACCTTTTTTTATTTTTTATTCAGTGGCTGAAACAAGCTTCCATACAATGCTGTCAAACCTCCTTCATGGCCTGTTTTTACTTCAGTTCTTTGCTCGTCGAAACACACTTCACTCCAAAACTATTGCGTCACCCATGACGGATGTCCGTTCGCCTTGATTACTGCTTCCTGTCAGTGTTTTCTTGTAATATTTCCTTAGGCTGACAGTAGGCTGTGTACACTAAGAGGTCGATAAGGCCTGTAAAGAGGATGTATCATCAGGTGAACTTCAGATGCTGTTTTGAAATAACTTTTTCTCTCCGCCGTATCCATTACGAGGAATCCACCCTGTACATCCCATTCAGACACGGTGATATGATACACCCCAGTGAAGTCATGGAGCAAGTATACTACATGCAACCAAGCAATAAAAGGCCTTTCCCTGCGGTTTTGGATCTCAGAAATGTGTTTGTGAGGAAAGTTCAAATACATACATCTGGAAATGAACATCTGCATATAGAGGCTTTACTTTTAAGTTTGTTACTCTTTTGAGTATGTCCACGACACCCCACTGATATTGGGATGGGATTTTTGGCCATCGTGTCAATCACTGAGAGGCCTAGATATATAAGACAAGGTTTGACATATTTTTGAAGAGTTCAGCCTAAAATCCCACTTGGCAATTTCCATTTCCTCAAAGAGGAAATCACCTTCTGAGCACTGCACAAAAAGGAAATAAACATGGAAAGTTGGCACGTCAGTCCAGAAACTGACTTTGTCACTGCAGTGTTTTGATGTGAAGTGTATCTGGTGCACTTGCCCTTGAAAAAGTCTTCTGCAAAAAGTATAGGTGATAGATTTTTATTCTAACTAAACTAAAGGCAACTGTCTTTGTGAGTTTTGTCAATTAAGTAGACGAGACCCAGAGCCGAGTTCAGAGTCATGGAGAGTTAGGCCTCATTGGGGGATGCTATTAGCATGTGTCTTTGCTCTCTCTTTCTCTCTCTTTCTCTCTCTCTCTCTCTCTCTCTCTCATGCATAGTCCTAAACTGTTATTAACCTTTGGTTATTTTTGAACTTCTGGTCATGCTTCAAGTCACTTTATATGACGCCAGCATGATGGGAGGCAACCGCTGGCCAAGCAAGCTGCTAATAGTTCACACTCTTCAGGGGCCGCTGCAGCATCTTCCGGTCCTATAAAACGAACAGCATTCCATATCCATGTAATCCAAGTGTTATTTTAAATGCATATACGTAAGGAGAAAGAAAGAGCCAGGGAAGTTCAGCTGTTAAATGTCTAAACTAGAGTTAAAAATGAAATCCGCCGCCCAATAGCAACCCTGCCATTATATATGGTAAGAAGCCCTGAGTGATTTAATTATACTTCCTGAAGAGCAAGTGTGGAAATATTTTTAGTACAGATTGTTTCTAGTTGCTTCCTCAGAGTTGGTAGGCTGAAGACGCTTCCCAGGCCGGGTTTTAATGTGAAATCAAAAGCAACGCAAAGTGGCTGAAAAAATTCAAAAATGTCTTTCACAGTGGCTGCGTTGCTTTAACCTATGATGCCTACATATCAATGAGGCTGCACTTTTCTAAGCTGTGGTATCATCTAGCACATTTACACTACCCGCTGAGGCACACACGGATCCATTTCTCCCTTACTCTGAGACACATTCTCCCTCTTGCATTCCTTCCATGCGCCTGCCCCTTCACTAGAACTGCCCACTGCCATTGTGCAGAATGGCAGTGCCCCAATAAAAGTGGCTTTCATCTGGCCAATTTAAACAGACAACCCCAACCAGACATTTGCCTAATGTGTTTTTGTTATGTGGGCTCCTGGCTTCACTAATGTCAGCCGGCTGGAAGGAAGCAGTGGCTCTAACCTCTGTAGTTTCAGTGCTCTTCCCCCACTGGGAGTTCTGCTGGGCTGAAACTAATCCCTCCGCCTGAGAGCCGAAGTGTCCTCTCTGCAGGGGAGAGCCCATTCCGGGGGCCAGGGAACGGCGGTCTGGCCGCGGCACTCTGCTGACCTGGACCCAACTGGGGGAGGCAGCTGTGAAGGCTGGGAATGCCACATTTCTGACCAAAACCAAGACAGTTGGGCCAGTGCTGACAAATGTTCCTACGGACGCCAGGCATGCTTGCTTGGAGTCATTAGAAAGGGGCCTGAAAATTTATTACAAAACGTATTGGTATTTTAGGGCGCAGCTGATTTAAATTTAGTGGAATCCAGCAGCCTTTACCATTTAGATTCCATTCAAGATTCCAGTTATGATTTA
>RJVU01059636.1:2561518-2573435 GCA_003731715.1 Anabarilius grahami | reverse complement strand
ATATATATATAATATACACAGTCAAACCAAAAATTATTCAGACATTTTTGATATTTTTAATATATTTTTACTAGTGGGTGCAGGACACTATAGTTCATTTATGTAAGTGAGGGTAGCAAAATAAAGAAAAAACTGTGACATATTACATGTCAAGGTAGTTAGTTTAGGGTTAGTTACTTGTAATTATTATGCACAATTTACTGTTAATACAATAGTAATTACATGTAGTTTGTGTAACTATGTCACCTTAAAATAAGGTGTTACCTAAATAAATATACACATTTGTTTATTTATTTTATTATGTTAAGTTTTTTTTTTAATTCATATGTATTTTTTAATAGTATTTTTTGGCGCTTTTCCACTGCATGGTACGGCTCGATACGGAACGGTACAGCTCACTTAATGCAGAACTAAGTAACTTTTTTACCATCATAAATAGTTTTCTAAGTCCTTACGATGGTTAATTGACTTGTAGTGGTGTGTTTGAGGCGAGCACTAACCCCCTCTGGCACGTTTACGCCAGAAAACAGCACTTGCAAGTTGAGCTGCGCCGACCCGACACAATCTCGCCTCATGTTCACGTTCACGCGAGAGTGACAAAATGCTTTACGGTAATTCAAAAACAATGTATATATTATGACTTTATAAGACAATTTCGAAAATTACCCACCTCCATCGAGATTACTTGTACTGCATTTGCAAAACTACTACACTCACTGGTGAGCGTTGTAGTCGTTGTAGTCCAGAGCTGCGCTTGGAGTATTTACGACGGTGTGATTCACTGAAAGAACCTGTAGGGGGAGCTTCGCAAATCTTACTGACTTCCGCTTTAAATAGTACCACCTCGGTTGAGGTTCCAAGCAAGCCATACCGATACTAAATGTGACGTGTAAACGCTGCAGATCACTGATTGGTCAGAGAGAATAGTCACTACCAACGTCATTGTATTTGAAACAAGAGACACTAAACCCGCTATATTTAAATAGTCAGTAACAGCCACCGCAGTATCATTTGTTAGCGAAACGACTTGCTTTAAACGACCGTCGCACGCAACTTGAAAAAATAAATGGCTCGTGGTCAGTAGATGAGATGCAGACTCGTTGGTAGACGAGGAGCGGATCCATGGCAGTAGAGGCGGCGCAGCTATAACGATCAGTCTATAATCCCACCCACTTTGAAGCGGTACTAACTGAAGTGGAAAAGCAAACCGAAAGTAAAGCGAGCCAAATCATACCGTACCGAGTAGTACCACACAGTGGAAAAGTGCTATTAGCTTATGCTTCAGACCAACAGTTTTGTTGTGGCACAGGATGCCACTCTTTTAGTTGATATCGACGCTGCTTGATTTCTACACTGAGTCATTCTGGGGTTTCATTTGACTTACAACACCTGCAGCTTATTTGGTAGTTTAGTTTGTCAACATCAGCACTGTCAAAATGGTAGGAATACAGTGCACATTTTTTTTAAATGCTTTGTCTAGAATGCACACTTGATTGAAAAAATAAACAGTTGAAGTTGCTTCAGTCCTTGCCATTTTTATCTTCCCTTCAACAACAGCCAATGGCCTTAGTACAGCGTTTAAATAAACACTCCAGTAGGGAGTATGTCCTGTATATCACCACAATCCTCTGTGATGTCTCTTTCTGAGTAATAGGTCTCTGTAGTTCGCTTGTTTTGCTGTTTTTTCAGAGGCCTGGAGAGTAATAAACTGCCTTCTTGAGGATCAGAGGGCCCTCATAGAACTTCACCAGGTGTGCTTGAATCCTCATAAAGCGCGGCCTGCAGTGCACTCATGGGTAGAAGTGTCCTTTGTGCCGCTCTTAAACAAACACTGTCTACATTGATGTCTGAGTTCTAGAAGTACAAACATCAATGTAGTTTGAAATTCATACTGATGAGTTTACAATAGAATAAATGTAATTAAGTGAATATGAAACACATGTATCGTCTTTTCAGTTTGTTTTGCCAGTGATTGCAAATTTCGATTTATTCAGCGTCTTTTTGAGGTTAACCGGCTGAATTATTCCGATGAGGAGAAATACAGTTGTATTTCATAGGCATGAGTATGAACATACTTCCATTAGTTCTAGCAGATGAACATGATGTTTGTTTATAGAGAAATGGAGCTTCACTGCAGCTTTTATTCACCACTTGAAAGCACTTTGCTTGCTACTAATTTACCTTAGGGGGCTTTAAAATTATCTGTCTGTGCTGTCGAAATCTTTATTGTGGTGACAACTCGTCATCATCATCAAAGATTGCCCCGGAGTCAAATAAAGATGGTTTTTGAATAGTGGGTATGGTGCTCTGTCGAGCAGACTCCATCTGATTGGTTCTCCTCTCTAACAGTGAAATTAAGCACTGCAGGTTGGATCAGCAAATGTAGTTTTGGAGATTGATGGTGCAGTCTGTGGGATCAGGCAGGAAGAGAGAAAAACACCCACTGATGGAGTCGTATAATCCATAAAATGTCTCGTATATTGTGTTTGAATTTAGCTTTGATTGTTTTTTCTGAATGCAACGCTTCCAGATTAACAATTAGAATCCTTTTTATTTGTTACCTAAACCTGATATGAAACTAATGTTGATACAGTACACTAATGTTCAAAAGTTTGAGGTCGTGAGTTTTTTTTTATTTTTTTTTATGTTTTTGAGAGTCTCTCATGCTCACAAAGGCTGCATTTATTTGATGAAAAATACAATAAACACAGTAATATTGTTAAATAGGATTGCAACTGTTTCTATTTTAGTGTATTTTCAAATGTAATATATATTATTCCTGTGATGGCAAAGCTGATTGCTCCAGTCTACATGATCTGTGCCACATGATCCTTCAGAAATCATTACAATATGATGATTTGGTGCTCAAGAAACATATTATCAATGTTGAAAACAGTTCTTCCGCTTATTTATTATTATTTAATTATTGTTTTGTAGAAATCGTGGTAATTTTTTCAGGATTTTTTATTAAATAGAAAGTTCAAAAGAACAGCATTTATTTGAAATAGAAATCTTTGGTGACATTATAAATGTCTTTACTGTCACTTTTTATCAGTTATGTGTCCTTGCTGAATAACATAATTAATTTGTTTCTTTCAAAAATAATTTTAATGTACAATATCTTATTAAGGTTTTTTTTTTCAGCCCACAATGGGCTATAGACCTCAGGAACAATAAGGATATGTATATAAGACAAAATAAACACACACACACACACAATAATATAGAAGACAATGTGCTATATGTCTTTATACACTCTTGCTAAATATGTCATGAAATTGTGATCTGTAAATAACTGTTAGTGTTACTGGTGAATTATCCAAAATATTATAGTAAAATGTTCATTTTTTAAGTGTTGATTTGTACTGGTGTCACTAGTCAAGTCTGGGTGAGTTTAGCACATGAAAATTGCGCTTCAGTTTTCACCTGGTTGTCTTTTTTACATTGTCTGTCATTCAAGACAGGTTTTTGTTGCTCGGTTATTCAAAGCAGAAAATATACTCACTATGACAAAAGTCCTTCAAAGAATGAAGAAAATATCCAATATCAACTGCTCGACAGCTTGGAAAAATCACCACAGATCCAACTCTACCTGTCAGGGACATGAATTTAGAGGCCCAGAATATTATTTCTTTCACGTAATATTTTTTCTTTCACGTTTTCTTTCACGTAAAATGTGTAAAAAGTTGTTTTCATTAGACAAATACTGAAGTTCAGGTTTCGTATCTTGGGGGAAGCTTTAGAGTTTTATGTTCAGGGAGACATGCAGAAAAAGCAACTCGATCTCCTCAAAGTGTGACATTGTGTAAACACTTTGGTAGAAGATTGCAAACAACCTGTGACGTTGTGATTTTAGTTTGTTGTTTATTAGCATTAGCATTATTAGCATTACAATCAAAGGATATTTTCTTGGTTTTCTCTGAGCAGATATTGCTCTTAGTTTTAAGAAATATAAATGTGCTATACAATAACAGTAATGACATTCCATCAGGGCATCCATTTATTGTTTTTCAGCTGAATTACTTAACTGAGTAATGAGTAGCTCAACTTCAGCCAGTTGCTTTTAGAGGCTCAGCTGTGGGCAATGCATGAATCATAGCATAATTATGCATTTGTGACATAATTTCATGATAACCCCAGTGCAGTGCAGGACACAGTAGATCCATCCATGTGTCTACATTTCAAGCAGGCATCTCTGCAGCCTCCCAGTAAGACTGCAGGGTCCCATCAAGATAATCCTTAATAAAGAACGGCTTCACTTTTAATCTTACCCACTTCTCATATTTCTTGCTTGATATAGTTTTTGGCAAGTAATGTTTTAGCACTGATGTCAGTCTAGGACTATCAATGCATCTTTGTTAAGTCCACCACGGGCACATACTAGGAACATTGCGGGCTTGATTGTCTAATTCTAAAGAGCCGTTTTGCTAAGCGTTTAAGTCTAGGGGAAAAATAAGGCTGTTGAAGCCTTTAGGCTCTCAGACTTCATATCAACATTTACATATATATTTAAATGCCCTGAAAAAAAATTATATATACTTATGTATACTTGTTTACTTGACTTGACTCATGTTAATGAGTCAATATATCTTTCAGAATTTTAATTTCAGTCTTATTGAATATCATAAGGAATCTTTCACTTGATATTGTACTATTTATATGGTACAGTAATGTGAAACATACCTTTCTTTTGATGATGATGCCTTTGCTTAGGGGGAAAATGAAAGTGTTTGCTTGGGAGATATAAACAACTTAGGATAATTATGCTGTGCAATTTTAAAATAACTGCAAAATTACATTGAAAGTTAATTTTATGTGCGAGAGAGGGGGTTATAACTCGATTGGCGTATAAACCCCTCAGCTACGGCGAATAGTTACTTGAGATCCCCTCTGCATTTATTAGTCTATTGAGTTATCAAGAGCCTCTTCAAAATGCAATATATTTAATTTTCTCAGGCTGTAATGTGAAACGCCAGCTTTTACCTGTAGGCACATCTGTAGCGTAAACGTCTGTGCATTTGCATGACAACTGCTTTAGTAGTGCGCCACATCTAGATGAGGAAAAGTCAAGCTTGGGTCTATTTATACTGAGGAGGACGGCAGAGGTTTGACCTGCTGTCCCATATATGGCTGCCAAGTCCATTTCATTGTGACACACCGACATCAGAAAGGTGTGTAAATGAGTTTGTGAGTATTTGTTTGTCATTTTGGCCACTATGTAGCTTTTTTGTATAGGTATTAAGGCCTGTTCACACCAAGAACGTTAACTACAAAGATAACTATAATGATGTAACTATAACTGCTGTTATGTCAACTGCTACTTTAAATGCTTGCGCTCTTAAAGTAGAATGGATTCTGATTGGCTGTCATTGTTTTTGTCATTCATCAGCTGGAAAAAAAAGTCATTCTGAGAGTGATTCCAGTGATATTGTTTCTCTGGGCCGTTATCGTTTTTGTTGTGGTGTGAACTCTGGTATAATATAGATCTGTATGTCTATAAAATAAGGCACATGCTGCTTCTGTTCATTATAGAGTTTGTTTAGACGTTTTTTAAACAATCATTTTAATACTATCTTATCTTATAATATTATTAGGTTTCTTTTAAAATGTAAACTTTCATCTATAATTCTATTGGTAAATTAAATAAATGTGACCCTGGACCACAAAACCAGTCATAAGTCACACGGGTATATTTGTAGCAATAGCCAACAATACACTGTATGGGTCAAAATGATCGATTTTTCTTTTATGCCAAAAATCATTAGGATATTAAGTAAAGATCATGTTCCATGAAGATATTTTGTAAATTTCCTACAGCAAATATATTAAAAACTTATTTTTGTGAGTGGATATGCATTGCTAAGGACTTCATTTGGACAACTTTAAAGATGATTTTCTCAATATCTCGATTTTTTTTGCACCCTCAGATTCCAGATTTTCAGCCAAATATTGTCCTATCCTAACAAACTACACATCAATGGAAAGCTTATTTCTTCAACTTTCACATGATGTATAAATCTCAATTTAAAAAAAATTACCCTTATGACTGGCTTTGTGGTCCAGCGTCACAAATTAAATTTTTAACTTTACTTTTTTTTTCTCTTTTTTTTATTTTTATTTTTTAAATTTTTTAATATACATACGTATTTTTTTATAGATCCACTTTACATTTGTAGTGTGTATGTATGTGTATTTTATATATATATATATATATATATATATAAACAATGCATTTTTTTATGTAATAGATTATATTTGGTAGTATTCCATTGTGAGGGAGTAGTGAAGGTAAACTTTGAAAACAAATGAAGTAATAAGCTGGAGCAGACAGACGGCAGTCATTACCTTGCAAACAGCAGTGAGAGGTCTACTTGTTGATGGAGGGCTTCCACTATAACGCTGATCGGACGAGCCAGTTTGCTCCAATAAAATCAGCTCCATCATTTACAAACTATATTTACTTAATGCATACCTACTAGGATCCTTTTGTCAGGGACAAACCACAAAGATTCAGCCACAAAAAAGAACCGGTTTGTGGAAAGAAGAAAATAAAAATAAACGGGAGAGAAAAAGAAAAAAGCTGTGCCCCTGGGCTGTGTGTGTGCATAGCCACAGGATCCAGCAGACTAGCAGAGATGCATGCAGGATCTGCTGTTTCATTGTCTTAGGATCACTGATACAATCTAGAGGAAGGCTATATTGCTTAAAGCTGTGAGTGAATGACATATGGAGGACTGGTGTGAAGAAAACTCCCCAGTGCCTCCTCCAAACTAAAGTCTTCCTGTGAGAGAGAGCAGCGAGCAACTTTCTGCGCTTTCAAACTGCATGCTCCCTCCCTCTCTCCCTCTCTCTCTCTCACCCATTTCTCTCTCTCTCTTTCACTCTTTTTTTTCTCTTCCTCAGACACTAGCTAGTCACTGCCTGCAGCAGTAATCGGACAACTCTCGTTCTTGCTCGGAGTCTGTCTCTTGAGATCTAGCACGGGGCTCCATGACTTTTCACCCTTAAAATGAAAAAGAAAAAAGTTGTCTTTTATCGCTAATCTGCGCGTTTAAAGTCAACTCAGAGAGAAGTTTATTTTTTAAAAAGTTCTTTATTTGCTCTGGAACGGACAGACACTCAACGGAAGATTGCTAAAAAAGGAGGAATAAAAGAAAAAGTGCAAGGATTCTACCATAATTGTAGTGAGTACTATTTTGATTATCTTTTAACAGTCTTTTCTTCTACGTTCGTTATTTTAGGTGTCCCGTGTTACACTTTTATGTCAGTTTTATACATGGTAAAACGCGGCTGTGTGTCTTAACTTTGCATAATCGAGGTTTAGATTAAATTGAAACATTTTTTAAAACACCTTCTGATATTTTTATAAACGTCAAAGAGTTTTTTGAATGACAAAATTAAAGTCATTTAAAACCTCTGGCAAATTATTGTAGCAAATTATTAGCAATTTATCTCTTACCTAATGTTATTTATTTTTTTTTTATCTTCTCCTAATGTACTGTTAAAACCTCAATATTGTTATCTTTATTACATTTCATAAAAGACTGAAAAAATGTAAAAAGAAAAATATTAGTTTGTCACTCCTGTCAGTAACACCATTTGCAAAATGTCCAAAAATGAAAATTGCTGTAGTATATTTTGACAGATTATTTCCAAATCATATTTATAAAAGTTCATAAAAAGATTATTTCTATTTATACATATTTAGTATTTTTAAAAAAGCTATATTTTGTATAGTATTTTAAAGTTCCTACAAATTTCTATTTTCTTTAAATGTTTCTGATAAATATACACACATTCTTTTTTAACACACAAAATTCAGCAACAACGTTTTAGTTTAAAATCTTTAAGACTGCACTAAAGCCATCATGTCGTTGTCACCGTTTGCCGCTCAAATTTAAATCCCCAGTGACTCTATCTCTCTCTCTCACGCACCTGATTCACACCTTCACCCTTTTCAAATTCACCTTTTTGCATCTCCATAGCCCTCAGGTGAGCACTACCTTTTTTGATAGTTTAAAACAGGTGTACGAGGCACTGAAATAAGAGATTGCATTGTAAATAATGACCCCATTTTGGGTCTAAGATAATAAGTTTCCATTTTCCATCCAGTAAGTAAAACCCAAGATTCTATTCAGCTGGCAGAATAAACAAAACCAGTTCAGTTTTAGCAGTTGACATCTAATGCCATCTGCTGCAGGCAGGAATGTTTTAGGGTAGACAGACAGGCAGATTGCTGTCTTGTAAGACATCAGCAGACGGCCACCACAACCAAGACACCCGCACATTTTTTAAAAAGGGTTGTTTTCGATCCAAGGATGCAGTTTATTTGAGAATTTAGCATTCCGTTTAAATGCGTAATTATGCGGGACTCGAAACAAATAATCTATCTCACTTTTATCGTTGATTTGCCTTTTTTTATCCAGTGAATAAACACCCCATAAAAATGCAGTTTAAATATGCTTTTATCTTATAATAATTGAAAAGTCAATCCACGGCAGCTGTTTCCCCAACTCATATTGTTTTTTTCAGAGTGTGTGAGTACGGTGTTGCCTCCAGCCGCCCTCTCTGTGTTCCTTTCGCACAATATCCCTGCTTATCTAATTACCTCATAATGGGCTGCTTGATTTGAACTGTTTACACACTGTATTTGTTTTAATAAGGCATAAGTTCGACTGCATTAAGCTCTCTCCGATAAGCCCTCATGCGTTCAGCCCCACGACGTGCCGTTGTTTGCCGAAGGCCCAATGCGTTCCGTATGTGTGCGGCCGAGCTGGAAACGGTGCGCAGTGAAAGACACAGGGTTAATTGAAACTGCTGCGCTCCAGTGTTTATGAGATAGAGACAGCGGAAACGGTTTGTGGCGATTAGCTGTTTACTAAATACAGTAGAATGTTATTTTGTTAACATGCCACTGTTGGTCTCAGGAAAACGTCGCTCAGGGAGCAGGAAATAAGGGCTGAGAAGCTCAATTGATCACGGCTCTTCTACATTCACAATTCCTTTGTGTTTGTTTATGTGTAATCAAGGAGTTTGTTTACTTGAGCAGGAGAGCAGAGGATGAGCTAAACCTGAGTGTCTTTTTTTTTGCTTTTAGGATGTTTGTGTAGATGCAGGTTTTAGTATGGTGAATAAAAGAAAATGGGGGGAAATAAATAAATACTGTGATATTAAAAAGTCCAATTTCAAAAATCAAACTTCAGATTTTTTAAGATTAAATTAATTTGTAAAGCAGTGTTTTTACAATGTAAAATTAAAAGCCGGAAAAAAATAAATAAATAAAGGATGCATTAAAATGTAATGCTTTTTCAATAACAATTTACGTGTTTTTCGCAGTGTGATCGCTTTTTTTTTTTCTGTGGCGCTGCGGTGGGGAGAATTTGATCAGATGTGTACCTTAAATCTTCTCTGATGGATTCTCAAAGCGGACGGACTTCTGGAAATAATTTAAGGGTTGAAGAGCTCAGAATTAACAGATTTAATGTAGCTGCGCTGTCCATCGCTTGAGCTTCATGTCAGATTGAACAAAATGGAACGGACAAATTGCACATCAACAAACCACAGCACGTGTTCGGAATTTACATTTTAATAATTACACAAAATTCTGAAAGAATTGTCTGTTTAAATTAAAATCTAAAAACGAAACAGGTTTTTATGAGTATGTGTCCAAGTGTGCGTTTGCATAAGTGTGTCCTTTCATTTGATGATTGATCTATATTTTTATCTGCCTCATGTATTGATTATCTTGATTGGATGGTTTTCATGTCACAATTTAATAACACATTATTAGTATTTTACTACATTCACAAATTTAAATCCATAATTGAGTTACAAAGGGGGAAAAAAAACTTTAAAGCAAGTACCTGCAATAAAATTAAGCCCGATATTACAGGCACAATATTACATTTCTCATTCTGTCCTTTTTTTTTTATATATAAAGTAATCAGTGTTTTGTTGGTGGTGCACATTTCTTTGCTCTATGCTCACAGAGTCCAGTGAAGTGTAGCATTTTGTAAACTGTGTCTAATTCTAGTCACATCTGTGTTCAATTGTTGTCTACATCGACATTCTTTGCATGTGGATTTATTTTTCCTGGGCCACCATGTGGATTCAGCTGACCAGCTTAAGTTGGGATTAGTTGTTTTAAAGTTATTTTGATTAAAGCGCTGTTTTTCAAAACTAGAAACTTACAACACATGTTTTGCATAGTCTATGAAATTCAAAAATGAACATGCATGTCTTGCCCTATAAAATTACAATCTTGTAAACCGTGGCTGGAAAGGAAGCAGGGAAAAGTGAATTAACAGTTTCATTATTAATTTTTGAATTTAAAAAATACAATTGACTCATTCCCTAAATTTTACACCTCATATAATTGACAAAAAAAAAGATAAATGCAATAATAAATGCCAGCAAATATTTCAATCCAACTTGTTATTACATCAGAACTGAAGTATTCAGGTGAATCTCATCCATGCCGGAGCTGCTCAGACAGCCCGCGTGCTCTATAATGATCAATGTTAAAAGCCCGGCGGTGTTTGCCGATGAAAACGCAGCGCTTGAAATAAGCAAAGCGAGACAAAAAGCCGTGCAAACAGTCGTGAGTGAAGCGTGTTTGGCTTTTTTGATGACACTTCCAACGCAGCTCTTTGTTCCTGAGAGCTTCAAAGACAGCTCAGTTCAGGTTGAATTCAAGCACACATCAAAGATGCTGAATGCATTTCTTTTTTGTTTAAACAATAAATATTTAGCAGTACAGGACAAGGGCTTGTTTTTGCTTTTAAAAGCCCACCAGCCCCTCCCTGTTCACCTGGTGAAAATCACCTGCTGGATGAGGGGCTCTGCCGTGAGACCGGCATGCGTAATGCTTCGTAAGCTGAATGCAGGCTGCGGCAAAGGTCTTTATTTCTCCGTACAGAGTCCCTCCTTCTTTACTTGCAATGAAACAACTTGTGCTGAACTTTTTATAGAAATCCAAAGTAATGTTCCCAAGCTTTGGATGATGTAAGGAACGACTTTAGGGTACGAAAGTGTGTTAATTTGACTAGACGGGGTCAAGAGAAGGAAGACCAAAGGAGAATTTTGAAAAACTTGACCATTATTCATCACGACTCGGCCATTGTGGGAAGAGGGGGGCGAAAACACCAAGACCAAATAGCTCGGGTTACTACATCATGAAAACAGCCCGGCATTAAAAATTCATGCAGGGATTTTTCAGATATTTTTGGTGGAAAGGCCGAATAAATGTCGCTTAGATCCAACAATTCGGCTCTTGTCTGATATTGGGTAGTAGTGCCGCAGGTATCAGTGCAGAAGTGGATGGCGGAACGTAATTGTCAACTAAAAAAGAGTAATAGAGGCATTTGAAGTATCATATGAAACATATATAGCTCCATACATCCCACTCCGACTTATTGTACAAGATTCAAAGTAGCGCTTTTCACAATAATGCTTTTTTTCAGTGCTTTTTAAAAGTCAGTGTAATGTCCATATGGCAGTAATATTCAGCTATAATATAGTACATGTAATGTTAATAGCTAATGTCATGTATTCAGTTAAGCAGTCACAACAAACGTGTTAAGCAGCAATTACAACTTGTGATCTCAATGATTACAATATAAAGATAATATTTGATAGTTTTGGATGTCAATCAAAAGTTGGCGTCATTTGAAGTCTTCACAATTGTCAATGCACTCAATATGTTCCCCTCTGATTTATTATACAGGATGCACTCAGTGGTATCTATAGTGGTCCGGTGTTCCCTAAACCCTCAGGCGACGTCCCAATCATCCCCCTGACCGTCATTAGGAACTGTCAGTGTGCCTGGAGAGGGAGTGTAGATAAATTTCAGATAGTGTCAATTGCAGATGAAAGATGCTAGGGGTGTCATGCTTGACTAGCTTCTGTTCAACAAAGT
>RJVU01059636.1:2547906-2561371 GCA_003731715.1 Anabarilius grahami | reverse complement strand
ACCCAAAACCACCCCCCCACACACCCACCCCTCCCTTTCCTGCTTACCTTGGCTAAGCCGCTTTGCATGTTGATTGGGGGAGGACTAATCCAGTTTGCAGCTGTCGTAGACCAATGATGAATCACCTTTCCGTCATTCGGCCGGGAGGAGGGAAGACCTGGAAGGAGGAAACAACGATGGAGGGGTTGAGCCTACAGACAATGTGCCTCTCTGTTCCACCGACTTCTCTCTTCCCATTCTGCGCGAGAATAACAAAAATGTTTTCTCAGACAACGTCTATTGTGTCACGGATGGCTCTTCACAGAGACACTGAGCTGAAATAACAAGGAGTCATATTGTTTTTAGGGTCCTGGCAGGTGGAAAAAAGGGAGAGAAAGAAAGAAAGAAAGATAGAGAGAGAGAGAAAGAAAGAGAGAAAGAAGGAAAGAAAGAGGGAGGGAAAAAAACACTATTTGACAGATGGTTGAGGTCCGTCCAGTTTCAGGTAAAAGGGAGTTGATTTGCTGCCAGCAGCATCACTGAAAAGCAACCACTTGTTTAGCAAAGTGCAACGGTTTTGCAGTGTTGAAACGCTCAGAACTTCAGGAGAAAGTGTCTGGAAGTTTTTGTAAACTGCTGGAAGTGTGAAAGAAACAGGACAGAGGGAGTTAGAAGTGTCAGAAAAAGAAAACATTTGACAAATAAGGTTTGTGTCAGAAACTGACGTTATTTTAAAAGCAAGTCAAGTTTTAACATCTCCATGGCATGGATTATTTTTCCCTCGTTTTAACTGCGACCATCTGTAACGGATATTTTATAGCCGATCAAGAAGGACGGCTAAAAAGAGGTATGATAATCTACGCTGATAAAACGTTTCTTATTTCCTCCTCTTTGTTATTCATAAAAATCCAAATGTTTGTTGATAGCAGGGAAACGACCATTCCTAATTGAATCTGGCAGAGCGGCACGCAAGACATTGTGTTTTTGCCGCAATTAGTGCAATAATGCTTTTCTGAAGACTGATGTGTGTTTTAGTTTTGCGGCCGCACTCACATCGCACACAAACACCCGTAACATACATCCGACCGCAGACGCACACTGGCCTGACCTTCCATTTGCTATGCATAATAAAATCCCGCGAGTGCGCGATGGAGCCAGTAGAATAATGTTTTCAGTGGCGTGGCCCTCGGTACATAAACAAAGAAACAATTAAGACGCTCGCCAGAGCAAACAGCATGCTTTAGTGAACTCTTCAGTCGCTCTCGTTGAGGTTTGAGGCCTCGCAATCACACATCTCTCTCACACGGCTCCGGCTATTGCTGTTTCAGATCAGAGACCGCTGGGGAAAATGAACGTATGAAAATTGCAGCGTGTGCGCTACGGGGCCAGTGGTGGTTAATTTTTAATGCTTAAAATGAGAAAGTCAATCAATCATCAGATGTCTCATTAATTGTTAAATTTGTGTCAAATGTCATTTGATGTGCCTCAGGGGAATGTACTTGTTAAGTGTATTTCTATGGAGAGCTGCTGGAATGTTCTTGTTTAATGTAGTTTTTTTTTAAATAATAATAATGATTATTATTGTTGTTGTTATTATTATTGCCCTCTTTTTGCTGTTATCTGTAATTATATGTTGTTCATGAAGTTAATGTATATGTTTTGTTTTACATGTAGTTAAAATGGAAAAAACCTATTTTAGCTACATAAAAATAATTGCCATTATTGTGGTTTTAAATATAGATATATTTGGGTTGCACTTTATTTTACCGTACGTACACTTTCAATGTACTTACAATGTGCTTACCAACAAAAGTACTGAGTTGTGTAAAGTAAATACATGGGTTAAGGTTAGGTTTAATTTAGTACCTAGTTATTACACAGTTATTACACAGTTAGTGTTATTACTACAATAAGTACATAGTATGTTCATGCGAAATAGGACTGTAAAATAAAGCGCTACCGATATTTGTATGTATTATATAATAATTATTTTAAAAAGTTTTCATCAAGTGTTTTTTATGTAATTGTCTTTTAGTAAATGCAATACATTAATATTTGTTTTAAATGAGCACTTATATTTCAGATCTCCTGATGATTAGTTTGAGTGTGTGTGTGTGTGTTTGCTTGTGTCATTCAATATCATGTGACCGTCTGTGTGTCTCTTCCTCTCAGGTCTATGGAAATGCAGGATCTAGCTAGTCCACACAGCCGAGTAAGTGGAAGCAGTGAGTCCCCAAACGGTCCCAACATCGACAACTCACATATAAATAACAATTCCATGACACCAAATGGCACTGAAGGTAGGTCTCCTCAGCCTCCCGTGGGCCGTATACCTTCATTACTGTGCGACAGCACACTGTTTTTAACCAGCACATTCCCTTTGTATAGCATTTATGCTCTTGTGAAAAGCTAAATCTGTGTTAAACATCTACAGATTTTTGCTCTGATGAATATGCAATATGTTTGCCATGTCTTGATATTTAAATGCTTCATTTTAGCTATTGTAATCTTGTCAAACATTTACATTTTTTTTTTTTTATTAAATTAAATTTGAATATATGTGGATCTGTTTCCCTGATTTCATTGCTGTAATATTTTAATGATATATTTTAAAATAAACGCAACAGTGAACTTTATTACTACATGAATAAATTAAAAAAATGACTATGCGTGCACTATATAAACTGTAGATCTTTCTGTGTTTTCACAGATCATGTTACAGCCCATAAGAATTTTATTCAGCTCTGAAGTAGTTTACATAATGTAATCTTGACTGTGGTTTTTCTCCATTTCTGTAGTGATAAGCCCCAACCTGTGACAGTGCAGATTGTCATGTGTCCTGTCCCATTCTTTCTCCCTATAGGTGATAACATCACTATGCTTACCACAGCTGACTGGTTGTTAAGTTCTAGTTCACAGTCTGCTGCAGGTTTGTGCAGTTCTGGCGAAACAATGAAAGGACAATACTTGGCGTCATATGTGAAATTACACACGGTTTCTAATCATTTCACCCCGAGGAAATCCTAACAATTCCATCTGATTACATTCACGAATGTGAAAAGCCAATTTGATGTGCTCACATCTCTTCAACTATTGCGCCTTTCATTTGGACTCTTGTTTGGCGTTCTGTGTTGTGTTATGGTGAATCTGTTGAAAGCATGGTTTGAGACTTTTGGCTTTGATTCCAGACTGTCAATGAATGGTAAAGCTGTGGGCACGCGTAATGTGCGTTTAGCTTTTTATTTGATCTTCTGCAGGACGGTTTTATGGTTATGTGTGGTATGTGATAAGACTTGACTGCACTAGTTTCTGCATGTGCCGTGCCACTATTTTCCCGTATCCCTTTGAGAAGGAGGGGTGGGGGGAGCGTTGGTACGTATTCAAACCGCTCCCCATCGACATGTGTTCTTTTGAGGGAGAGCATAGCTGCAACATGTTCGACATGACAAGCTGATGGCTACCTCAGCCATGAGGGATTTCAGTGGGCATGACTCTATACCCACATAGTGAATTTTGTTTTCATAAATGTAAACCTCCACCCCACCCCCTCCTGAGACAGAGATGGATTCATTTCAAAGATCCGGGCCTGTCTAAACGCTGTGAAATCGTCTCCCGGTTGCCCTCATTGTAGTTCGAGCAGTTGGGTCAAACACATTTTATACACCATGCATTGCCTTGACATATCAATTATGCTGCACGTCCATGCATTCCACAGTTTATTCCTGCCATTAAATTCCACCTTTTTTGCCTGTTTTCCCTTGATGCTACATAAAACCCTTCCGGTAAGAAATCAAGTGACTAACCTTTAGAATAGATCAGTTGGCATTAAATAAAAGGTCGATTTTCAATGTAGAGAAAGTAATACACTAAATAAGAAAAAAAAAAAAAAAACATACTGTCATTCAAAAGTTTGGAATTGTTAAATGTTGGGGTTTGTAAGTCTCTTATGCTCATCAAGGCTGTTTTTTTGGAAGAAAAATACAGTAGAAACAGTAATAGTGTGGAATATTATTCATTTAAAATCACTGTTTTCTATTTTTAAATTTTCAGCAGCCATTAGTCAAGTCTCCAGTGTCAAATGATCATTTAGACGTCATAATATGCTAATTTGCTGCACAAGAAACATTTTTTATGTTGTTATTATTATTACACTTTAAAAAATGCTGGGTTAAAAACAACCCAAGTTGGGTTGAAAATGGACAAACCCAGTGATTGGGTTGTTTTAACCCAGCGGTTGGGTTAAATGTTTGCCTAATGTGCGGGGCAGTTTTATTTAACCCAACTATTGTTTAAAAATTACTATGGCTGGCTTAAAATGAACCCAAAATAGGTTGGAATTTAAAAATCAGACACATAATTACAAGAGGCAACAATAATAATCAAAAGGTGAACATTTATTAATAAGCAATTTAATAAATGTTTGTTTAATTATTATTCATTAAACGTATTCGTAAATGTTCATTTATTATACATATTAATAAATGTTAATTTCCAACATACTTTGGGTTCATTTTAAGCAAACAATACAGTCATTTTTAAACAATAGTTGAGTTAAATAAAACAACTCAGCACGATGGGCAAACATTTAACCCAACCGCTGGGTTTGTCCATTTTCAACCCAACTTGGGTTGTTTTTAAGACAGTTGCACTGCTTAATAATTTTGTGGGAACTTTAAAACATTTATTCAAGCTTCTCAGGTTAATAGAAAGTTCAAAAGAACAGCTTTTGTTTGAAATAAAACATATTTTGTATTAATTTCCTAAAAAGGTATTGACCGCAAACTTTATCATTCTACATGTCATTCTGTCAGAAGTAGATTGGAGAGGTTTATTCATTTAAATAAGAGTGTTTATTTTGGCTATTGTCCTTAAATCAACATCAGAGCTGTGTGTATTGGAAGGGAATTGTCCTTGTTTTATTTGTAGAAGAGATTAGCTTTAATTGTTGGCCTCTCCTGTGAGTTAGCCAGGACAGAGCTGTCGAAACCTGAAAGCTCTATTATCTCAATAGAAACCCCAGTTCATTACAAAACCCAACCTCCTAATGATCCTTTCCACATTGTGAGCCAATGAAACCATCTGGATGAGCACTTTGACTTTACAGAAGTTTGTTTTTCTGCTATGCTTTAAATTTGCACATTACCTTGAGATTAAGGAAGCTGATTTTACAAGCAGAGAGGCATTTGCCTGTAGTGTGACTGACAACACGCTTTCCTAGTGCTGTGTCACAAATGCTCTGCTTTCCTTCTGTTTGCAGTTAAAACAGAGCCAATGAGCAGCAGTGAAATCGCCACCTCTGTAGCAGACGGCTCTCTAGACAGCTTCTCAGGATCAGGTACGACACGCACACACTCAAAGCTGTAGAGCTGACTGGTGGGAGATGATCCCAGAGATGGGTTACTGATAAGCAGAGGCCCAGGAAGTGTCCCTGTGGCTGCGGCTGTAGTAGCATGAGGCTCTGTCTCAGTTCCCATGCCAACAGGCGTTGAGTTATGACCCTCCCAGCCCCCTTCTCGGCCCTAATCGAGTGACACCCCATCCCCGTGGCCCTTAGATCCTATAGGTTTTAGATGCATGCTGCAAAACGAAGACTCCTAAATTGTGAAATGCCTTTCTAAACCGCAGAACTTTGAAGCGGATTTAATTTCGATAACTGTGAGACGAGAGACGTGAAGTGTAAATTGATTGATATGAAGTGCCTATTTGTATTTTATTTCTAAAAAAACCCAACTGAACATTTTGGAGCTACAAAACCAGCTCACTTGCATTCTGTCAAAAACGTTATACTCTCAATGGTCTATTTTCAAACTTAAGCATACAAATTTAGATAGGTCTACTCCATGTTATAGACTCCTCACATTACTTACTAAGCAAATGCAAAAACTCTTCATGGAGTATTACATTCCTGCTAATTTGTCTTATTTCCCTACCTATTTGACGAAGTACCTGATACCTTTATGTTAGACTCATATAAATCATGGCTCGGACTTCTATCTCTGAGAATATGAATGAAATGAAGTCATTTGAGACTGTTTTATACTCAAGGGATGCAGCAGTGCAGAGGTTCGGTGTTTGCCCAGACCAGGTGCTGAAGTGTGGGGAAAAGGCCCCATTTTCAGAGCGCAAAGAATACAGTTACATTGACCAAGAGCTCCTTAACTAACCCTTACTTTAGATGTCACAGCCAATTATACACAAAAGGCAAGAGAATCGCAATATTCGTAATACCTTCACCCCAAAGAAAGACATCCAAACCCTACAAATGGTAATGCACAAAGGTCCTAGGCTTATATTTAGCAATCTATAAATGGCAATAGCCAGCCTAATAATATAAATAGTAGTTATTATTTAATAAATAAATAAATGTTTAATACTAATTGAATAAGTTTTTAAAAAATATTTATATTATTGGTGTTGTTAAAAATAAATTAATAACGCTAATAACAAAAATAAATTATTGAGAAAATTACATTAAATTAATTTTTATGTATTTTTATTTGTATTTTAATATAACATATATGGTATAATATATATATATTACAGTATTAAATTAAGCAGTCTTCTAAAATAATTATATTATATTATATTATAGTAGTAATAATACATTATTTAGTTGTTTGAAATCCTATATATATATAAAGTACCTTTTAAGGGCACTACAATTTGAGCGCAAGTTCCCAGAATTAAGCCATGCATTCACTGGCACATCAAAAGATCTCATGTTGCTCTGTAGTGTTTGTGTGAGTTAACTGAATGGCCCTCCACACCGTCATTAAGGGCTGGGAACCACAGAGACGATATGTGTCTAATGAAGGCTCCTTATGTGTACTACTTACCTGTAATCAGGCCTGCTGATTTCTCATTGTACAGTCCACTTTAAACCCTCGAGTGTGCACGGCTATACATCATTCCCAGCTCTGTGTGTGTGCGTGTTTGTGGACACTAGACCTTTCCATCCTGTGTAGGTTTTTATGTATACAAGTCAGCAGAAAAACGCTCCCATATTACCTGATTATTTTCCTTCATTATTGCTCTTAATTTATCAACCTAAAATAAGGTTAGTGAAATAAATAGTGTAATGCAATGTAATTACTGTTTCCTTGGATTCCAGAAGTTCTGTTGGCAATGAATAATATTTACCTTATTTTTTAATGTTTGAATATGTGCTTGCCTCTTTTCTTTTCAACTCTCCACAGCCATTGGAACCAGTGGCTTCAGCCCAAGACAAACTCACCAGTTCTCTCCCCAGATTTACCCTTCCAAGTAAGGCTTCTTTTATTTTTCTTTAAAAAATAAGCAGCATCCAACTTCATTTGGGCCTTTAATTAGATCCTTCTGCCAGATTCTGGACTCTCCGGCTGCTTTGTTTTCATTGATGTCTGCAGCTTGCATACTCCAAAATCTGTTGTAATTATTATCTTGCAAAAATTTCCCTCGTGATTTATTTTCCTTTCGCAATGTATATCAGCTGCTTAATGGCTAGATTTTTCTCCGTTTCACAGCTTGGCCAAATATTTATGATTAAGTAGCAGAATCACAGGGAATTTGTCTTTGAGCAAATTTCATGATATGGGCTTTTGGGTAAAACTACATGTCTCCCTTTTCTCTTACTTTGCTCTCAAATAGCAGACCCTATCCACACATTCTTCCGACTCCTTCCGCCCAAAATATGGCCGCGTACGGACAGACGCAATACACCACAGGAATGCAACAGGCTGCTGCCTATGGCACGTACCCTCAGCCAGGCCAGCCCTATGGGATTCCAGCCTATGGTAACTAATTCATTTCATTCTTTTCTAAGCTATAAAGCTTTGTAATCCAGGTTGTGCTTTGCTTTTTACTCAAGCAGATGAACTCCCAACCTTACAAACATTTCTGTTTTTCCTGCCAAATACTATAGTAACTAAATTAATACTAGCACTTTATTTTACAGTCATGTTCCCCATGTACATACAATGTACTTATTACAGTAATAACTGGGTAATAACTATGTAATAACACGAACCTACCACTAAACCTAACCTTAACCCCTGTAGTTACGTTATATTACACAGTATTTCCTTAGGTAAGTAGACTGTAAGTACACGTAAGTGCATGTATTGTAAAATAAAGTGCAACCAAATTAATATTTACTACTGAAAAAAAATACAATACATTACTATGGAATTTTTTTTTTTAAGTATGCTAATGTTTCAGAATTTTTTTTATTTATTTTAATTCATTAATTTATTTATTTACGGACAGTAAAGGAAATTTGAACATCTTTAAAAACATTTTCATTTTCTTTTTTCATTTTTTTTTTCAATCAATTGTATCTAGCCTACTGGGCGAACATTACATTACCTAATTAATTTTCATTAGCAGGTTTATAACGCATATCTCACTTTTCAGATATTTCCTCCTTTTGGTGAAAATTATGGCCAATATTTGATGTTTCTTGGTTCTTTTGATGCATTTAATTAAACTGAAAGTCATAAAATGAGACACAGCTAAATTTTAATGGTTAGTGTTTGTAGCATTTAGCCCAATGCTTAGCATGTAGCTTTAAGATTAATCCTAAAACTTAGCTAACAATATGCTGATCACTAAGATTAGGCTAACGCTTACCTCAGCCCTTAGTAGCTCCTTTTCCCACCTTCAGTCGAAACTTGGGACTCTGCTGACCTTTTGTTTTGTGTTTGCAGACTCAGTAACTCCTCCTGACAGTTGCTAATTTCATGCTAGTTCGACAGATATGGGAGATATAAAGATTTCAGTTCATCGTGTACACACTGAGCCCAACTTAAGCTAGAAATGTTTTTCCAAGGGTTTGAACGCTGTGAAACCTTTGCGAAAATATGCGCACAGAAAATGTTGTTTAGGTAGAACAATCTCGAATATGCTCCCGAGAGTTCACATGTTTGTTTGAGTGGAAGCAAATCGCAAACCTGCATTGGGCCTGATTCAATCTAATCAAAAAACAGGTTTGTTTTAACTCTGACCAGCAAATTCTTGGAAATCTGTGCTGAGTTTGGCACAAACACTTCAATACAAAGGTTGCTTGAACCATGGCCCAGTGCGAAACGAGCCACCGTTATCTTTTATTCTTGAGTGACGTGGAAGGAGTAACACTGAGGATTGTGCATCATATTGCTCTGGTGTCACTAACCGATTTAGGTCCATTGTGGGCAGGCATCAAGACAGAGGGCGGACTGACCCAGGCCCAGTCTCCAGGCCAGAGCGGCTTCCTCAGCTACAGTTCCAGCTTCTCCACGCCTCAGACGGGACAAGCACCCTACAGTTACCAGATGCAAGGTCAGGATCACCCTCTTTTCTTTTCCTTCTCTGCTCTGCCCGGTGGAGTGACAAAATAGAGCCGTGATTCCTCTCAGGCCCCCTTCAAAAGAGGACACAATTAATGGCAGACACGGACCAATTCATAACATCCCCGAGCAGATGGTTCTATTGGGTTGTAGTTGGACACAGTCTTTTTTGCATTAGGCCTGAAGAGAAACAACACAGATGGAAAAAAATCCCTTTTTCCTTTTTAAGACCAATCTTTTTCTCCTTCGCGCTCAGCCATGTACGTTCTCAAGTATGTTTGCTTAAAAAGGAACACCCGGGACTCTCGTCTTTTAGGTCAGTTCATGGAAGTCACACTTGCGTACTGGGAATTAAACGTGCATAAGGCAAATTGCCTGCCACCCAGTATTTTTTCTAAAACATTGTCCCAGCTCCAAAGCCAACAGTCTTTTTCTTTCGTTCTATTTCTCCCGTCTTTCACCCTCTAGTGTTTTCCTTCGAGCCTCCAACAGTTAGCGCTGGTTTGAGCTCTCTAATCTCCAAATAATGTGTGACAGTAGAAACATCTCCACGTTTTTGAAATCTCTCCAGAGCATCTCACAATAAATAATGTGACATATGTGGTCTGTGGAAGCTTCTTTTCCATGCCTCATAAGTAGAAACTTTCGGTTTCTGCTGATGCTGCTTCAACACCAGGGTTGTAAGTGTTACCCTGTTCCAACCGCAGAAGTTTAAAGGCCTGTTCACACCGTTCAAGTCCAATGAGACTAAATGTCATGAAAGTATAGAATCCAAAGTATGCATCCAATCGGTTCACTGTATCTGATACCAAATTTGAGACATTTTTTGGAATAATTTAGTCATTTGGAATAATTTAATCTTGTTTAGCATCCGAATGATAAAAAAATCAGCCTAGTTGTCAAATAAAAGGCCTTGAATCCTCATCTCGATAGGATATTTTGGACCGTAGAGATGTATTGTTTCATTTCAAAATTTTGTTATGAATGACTTATGTAATTTTTGTGCCAAAATTTGGTACAAATAGTCCTCAAAGGAATAGTTCACTCAAAAATGAAAATTATGCCATCATTTATTCTCCCTCATCTCATTCCAAACCTAATGATCATCTTCATGCAGCTCTTTCCAAAAAATAAGACCATGTCTGTCAAATTTCTTCAAAATTTTCACCAAAAATAACAGCATGCAGGTTTGGAATTACATGATGGTGAGTGAATAATAACATGATTTAAATTTTTTGCATAAAATATCACTTGAACTGTCGTCTCACAACTACACTGCATTGAGTTTATTGTAAGTCAGAAACTGAGGTGCCTTCAGTCTTCCTTTCAAAGCCCATGCAGCCATAAACACATTAGCCACTAACTGCAGAAGCAGATGACAGATGACCATTAACCAGGCCAGTCTGTCTCTATTGGCTTCCTCTCTGTGCCTCATCGATTAGGCAGGTCTGGACTCAGAGGAAGAGACTCAACACGGTAGCCAAATGTAGACCCCCCATCTATACGATACCAACTGCTGTCCCATAACCCTAGTAGAGCGAGCCTGTACCCAGCTGTCAGAGGGAATACAATTAAATTAATGTTTTTTACAGTGCTCTTTCATGTCTAATGGAACGGCTCTGGCTTTCTCTGATCACAATCCAGAAATGTAACACAGAAGGACCTTTCTGGCTTTAAAATGATGAGGTCTGGAGTCATCACACATTGTGGGATTATCATAAATATCACAAAATATTGAGAGAATATGGAAATTTTAATACTCTGACACCCTTTAACACGTCAAAATTTGGGGTGTCAGTAATCAGGCTTTTGTTCAGTTATATAGAAATAAAACAAATAATATATCGACTTCTAAAGCTACTTTTTGTGATATCTATTAAATTATTTACTGGTATGCCATATATATATGAATATGAATATAAATAAATGAAACATACAAGCATGAGCTTTAATTAATAAAGAAATAATAGTTTTCTGTCATTTAGCTGAAATTTAATTCACTCTATGCCAATGAATTGTGAATCTTCTTGACAGCATTTCACTCAGTACATCCAAGTATAAATTAGGAATTAATTTTCCAGTTTCACACCTGTTTGAGCTTTGCATCCTTGTCCATAAACATAACGACTCAATAGTAGAGCCAGAGAGGGGCTTCTCTCACTGATTTTCACTAAGAGTAGATGGTAATTACAGCAACAATTGGGCCTCCCTCCATTCTGCACACCGTGTGAGAGGAGCAGCAGACTGCTTTTTAAAGAAGCCCATCTGGACTTGATCGCTTGCTCCCTAGAGAGGCCTACAAAACTTCTGCTACAAATATTGTGCACTGATGATAGACATAGCCCATGGCAAGAGGACTGATCAAGCACAGCAAATGGACTCCCAATTGGAGTGGCCATAAGGAGAGCCAGTGTCTCGTCTTGAGTGAACTAACTGGAGCAAGACAGAGCAGAGAAGGGGGAGGAATGGGGGAGTTTTTTTGCCCCTGGGAAAAACCAGGCCTCTCCCCGGCACGGAGTCATTCTTTTGGGACCGGAGGGGGTCTTGCTTGGCTTTTATGTGGCTCCGGACTCTTTCTGGAGTCAACTGCTTTCCTACGAGTCCTGGCTTTTATGACTTTTTGAACTGTGGATTTAGCTAATTTGTTGTGCAATGGGAGTTTGAAGCGTCTCACTTTAAATGACGGCCCAAGTCTGGAGAGGAAGTCACAGCTTTTAGAGCACCTCTTGCTGTTCTTTAACAGAAAACAAGAGTAAAAAAAAAAACAAGTAAAAGAAACAAANGAGAGGAAGTCACAGCTTTTAGAGCACCTCTTGCTGTTCTTTAACAGAAAACAAGAGTAAAAAAAAAAAACAAGTAAAAGAAACAAACTTGCCAGTTGAGCCAGACAGTAGTCCACAAGTAAAGCTGTTGTATGTTTGTTTCAGTCTGAAGCCCCCCCCTACACCCTACACCCCACCCCTCATTTTCCAGAAGACAAGAAGATGAAAGACTTTGCTTCTGTTTTTCTGCTGAACAAATGTCCAGTTACCTGGTTATGTTAGTTAGCAAAAGAAAACTTCTCCGGGTTAATTCCGGGTTCAATACACGATAAGCTTAGTCTACAACATTTGGGGCAAAATGTTGATTACCACAAAAAAAAAAAATTAATTGTCCCTCATTTTCTTTAAAAAAGCTAATTTGAGGTTACAGTGAGACACTTCCAATGGAGGTGAAAGGCGCCCATTTTTGGAAGATTTCAGCTGTTTGCATCATTTCTACAATAGTGTTATTATAGTTAAATAAAACTAACACTATTACAAATTGTTTTTATTAATTGAAATAAACCTGAAATAAAATAAAATATAAAGATTAGATGAAAAACAAACTTAAAAAACTTTAAAATTAGAAATGTTGCCTTTGGAACTGTAATAAAATAAAATAAGTTTAATTTGAAGTACTAAAATTACTTAAACTAAAACCTAATTAAAAGAAAGTTAAACTCATAAAAAATGAAATATATATATATATATAAACTGAAATTATAAAAATAAAATCTAATTCTAATTATTTATAAATATTATTATTATATAAATGATTTTAAAAATCATATTAAGACATATTATTTGCATCTCGTGGCTATACTATTGAAACAGTAAGTATTTTAATGTTTACAAATTGGCCCTATTCACTTCCACTGTAACTGCCTCACTGTAACACAAAGGGACAATTTGAAATAATTTTCTGTTGTTTGAGTTTAACTTGTTCTGAACCCAGAATATTCCTTTAAGCACATGTTCATTGCTGCATTTAAACTCANTGAGAAGTTTGACTCCAAGAAGCACTTCGAAACACGACATACCTCCAGGCTGTCCTGGCCCATATAACTCATGTCATGTATGTTATTAAGTCATTAGATGCTATCTCTCCATAGAGAGATTTAATTACCCAGAAGGTGCTTCTTTGAGCAGCTTGAAAAGAAGACAGATATGCATATTCATTGAGGCAGGATGTCAGGTAAAAAAGACCTCCCTTCTCCCTCCCCCTCATTCACAACAGTGGCACTATGTCTGTCATTGTAAAGGTAGCGATGGATGAAATAATAGACCCAACCCCCTTTCCTCTTTCTTTCTGACCATCAGCCAAGATCCAATCACTGATATGTAGAGAGAAAAGATAGAGCCACTGTTATTTCCCACCTACCC
>RJVU01059636.1:2526128-2536452 GCA_003731715.1 Anabarilius grahami | reverse complement strand
GTGTCATTGGGACTAAGAATGGAAGAGATGATCTTCAACTTGGCCGACACACATTTCTTCTTCAACGACTTGGAAGTAGGTCCAGCAATTTTTGTGGCTTTGGGGGGATTCCCTTTTTTTTCTTTTTTCTGCTCACTGGCTTCACCCCCTGTGAAGCTTACTACAAACCTTCTAATACTGTGATTACTTCTGCAGCTTGCTTTTTTAGCGGCCATATTTAAAACCCAGCCCCAAGATGTGGATAAGTCACAACAGAGTGTATACATTACATTACGAGCACAAGAGCAGTCCATTAAAGTTTAAGCCATAGCATCAACAACCATTTAATAGCAGGGTGCCTATTTCTCGCTAACGTCCCTCAGTGGTGAAGTATTACCTCGGAGCCCATGGGACACTATGAATTTTACATGCGCTGTCAGTCTCCCCAGCCTGCGCCCACCACCGGCCCCCTCCCTTCCCTGCCGCCCAGGCCAATTTGTCAGCTTCTAATATTTCTGTATGTGCTCTGACTGTCTGCGTGTCATGCTGTGTGCTCGGTGTATCTGGCCGCTCTGGCCGCAGACTCTCAGTCACGGTCTGACAACGGCTGCTCTGCCCGCTCTGCCTGATTCATGTCGGATCAGTGTAAAATCTGCCCCCGGGGGCAGTTACTGAGAGGGTATCTAGGTGTCTGTCTGCCCCGCCCAGTGAGGGGTGAAAATGAGACTGGTGGGGTCACTTCTGCTCGTGATTGGCAGCGCTCCATGTGTTCATTGCAGTGTAATTCAGTTTGACCAGATCTGGTGTTGCTCAATCTAACAGATCATTTAGTGATTTGAACAGATCATCTATATGGCTTGTTAAAATAGCTTCAGGTCTAAAAATATGCACTGTGAAATAATTCAACAAATTTCACCTGACTTTCTTTGTTATTACAAGTCTTCTGAAGTTATACCATAGCTTTGTGTTAGAAAAGACCAAACTTTAAGTTGCTATTAATCTATTAAAGTAATCGAAATGATACAGTTTAGACAAAACTGTCATGAATGATTCATTCACAAATCTGGTTCTGAAGTTCTTAACCCTATAAAGCCTACTGTATCATATTTGGTATGCATATTTATAAGGCCTCTAAATTATCAACATGCTCAAAACCTGTTGTACAAGTCTGCTACATGCTTTCGTGTCTTCTGATTGATAGTTCAAAAGGCTTTTTAATTTCATTCTCAAAAACGTCCCCTTCAGGTCAAGGTACACATGTCTTTTGCTTTGAAATCTTTAATTTGTTTTATAAAGTAAATGTAAGAATAACTTTTATATTGTTAGTAATATTTCGAGATATACACTCACTGGACTGAAGCAACTTTTTACTTGTTTATCCATATATATATATCTAAATATAATCCTACTAAGACATATTATTGGAAGATAAAGTGTGAGATATATAATATTTACTGTATATATAAATTTTCCTCAGATTAAGGTGTTTTTGTTCCTCCTTGAGTGTGAGCTCAGGAAAGTCTTATGTATCAAATATGATACAAAAAAATCACATAAACAAAGTTTATTTTAAAGGTTTTTTTTTATATTCTGTTTCATTAAACAATCTGACAAAAATTAGATTTATTGACTATTTAATATGTCAGGCTTTACAGTGTTGAACTCATTGATTCATAGATCTGGATGCAGTGGAAGATTATCAATGATTAATAAAAAATAATAAAAAATTCAGTCTGTTTCTCACACAAAGCAGTCGTATAACTTGGAATATAGCAATTAGTCATATGCACCACTTTTATGATACTTTACTTTCTTTTTGAAGCTGGAAAGCTTCATTTGCCATTGATTGTAATTGCATGAAAAAGAGCAGCTTGAACATTCTTCAAACGTTCTCCTTTTGTGTTCCACTAAAGAATAAAAATCATACGGGTTTGACAAGACATGAGGGTGAATAAATGAACAAAAAAAGTTACGTTTTTGACTGAACTATGCCTTTAAGTAGCAGACTTTGCAGACCAGATCTAACTGAGCCCGCTGAACCCACCCGAGCCCAGACACCGCTGGCGAGCCGCTTTCCCTCATGCCCAGAACCCGACTCCACTGACCCATTGATTTTCCTCTGTGTCCTGCTCGTGGCTGACCCCGCAGAGGAGGAAATGTTTTGTTTGATACTTAAGTGTGAGGAGAACTGTTGCGAGCCTGCCAAGTCTCATTAGTCAACGGCCTCGCTCTGCTTTTCCTGCCACGAAAACCAGGGAGAAAGAAAATGTTTGTGCTGCCCGAGACATTCGAGTGACGGGGAGATTCCAATCGCACTCATCTTGATCAAAGTTAATTGGCAGCAATTGGCTGTTAAATATTTCCGTATGTTTGGCTACACAGAATTGTGCCCGCTGCACTTTGTATAATGGATATGCCCCTCGTCATTTGAAAAAAAAAAATATGACAGTTTTGTGACAAAGCTTAAATGTGGCTTTTTCACAACATCTGTCCTGTATTTTGATTTCGTTTCATGTGTTTAAATGGCTCGCGTATGATTTAGCTGTCGAGGCATCTTGTAAAATGATTGGATTGTGCAATGTGCAGTTTTTCCTTTCTGCTATATCTCAGCAAAGGAATTATTACATTTCGCTCTGACACTTTAAAGCTAAGGACCTTTCTCTTAAAACGACAATTGCATGCAATAGCAGAACACTTCACTTTCTGTACTTTAGACCGTAACAGAATGTTTTCTTTGAACTAAACGGGGTGTTCAGAAGGACAGAACGAAAAAATAATAATAATACAGCACAGAATTGGTGGGAGAATTTCAAACTGTAAATAATACCACAGCAGATATATATTTGAGACCTTGAAGTAATGCACATGCTCAGTCTAATTTAGTCAAAGCCATAAAGGGATTTCCCTCTGGCTTTGCACATACAAATGCCTAATGGTGATTGGTGATTGTCAACTGTGTAACTTAGACAAATGTGCAAAGGACAGCCGGCATAGTCCAGAAATACACCATCAGCCTCTAAGCTTTTGCTTTGTGCCATGCACTTAGAATGCTCATTTTGGGGAATAAAACATGACTATGAATTGTAATTGTCATTGTTTAGTGTATAAATCCACATGGATACATTTTCTCGTGGTCACATCCTGTGTGATTAAAGCGTCGGTCTGTGATGGTGATGTTTGGGGTCGTGTTGCATTGTGTTGTGTTACACTATTCAGTGCAGTCGATGCAGTTGTGTTATTTATTTGTCGTTCCGCCCGCTTTCTTGCACCTGTGTGCGATTGGAGTTCTGATTATTACAGATGAATGTTGATATAGAGGAAAGTAATGAAATGGAAGAGGCATGTTGTATAGGTATTAAGGTATTTAATTCACACACACACACACACACACACTCCTGTGACTGAGCAGACACTTAAAGAGAGGTCTTTGGAAAAAGAGACTGTCTTTTTTTTTTTTTTTGGCTCACTTAATTATTGATATTGTACAATGACAGAATATATTTTTTGCTTGTCAGCAATATGATCCTTGTATTGATTGCAGTATATTGATTCAAATTTCTTCATGACAGAGGAAGATTTTAGTGGTTATTTTCAGGAACCACAAGTTTCATACTAAAATAGAGTGTGCAGAACGTCCAGTGCCATTTTTACGAATAACTTCATTAAATGGTTCATCAAAATGTGTGTTGCTGAAAAATGTATTGTATATTTAAAATATATTTTTCTTAAAAATTTCCATTTTTATTTTTACAATATAAAGATATTTATAAAACATATATAAAAATCATATAAAACAAATATGTGACCCTGGACCACAAAACCAGTCATAAGGGTCTTTATTATTATTATTATTATATAGATTATTATAGAAATTATATAGATTTATACATCATCTGAAAGCTGAATAAACAATTTGTTAGGATAAGACAATATTTTGCCGGGATACAACTATTTGAAAATCTGGAATCTGAAAAAAAATTCAAAATAATGAGGAAATCCCCTTTAAAGTTGTCCAAATGAAGTCTTTAGCAATGTATATCCACTTACAAAAATAATTTTGTTATATATTTACAGTAGGAAATTAACAAAATATCTTCATGGAACATGATCTTTAGTTTTTTTGCATAAAAGAAAAATTGCTAATTTTGACCCATACAATGTATTGTTGGCTATTACTACAAATATACCCGTGCAACTTATGACTGGTATTTTTATATATTTTTAACCCACTCTGTGCTTTATTTTATCATGTTTATTTACATGTAGCATTAAGTACACCACCATTCAAAAGTTTGGGGTCGGTAAGATATTTTTTGATAATTTATTTATTCATTTTTAAGTAAGTCTCTTATACTCACCAAGGCTGCTTTTATTTGATTTAAAATGCAGAAAAAAAACCTGTTTTCTATTTTAATATATTTTACTTGTAATTTATTCTTGTGATGGCATAGCTGAACTTTCAGCATCATTACTCCAGTCTTCAGTGTCACATGATCCTTCAGAAATCATAATCTAATATGCTGATTTGGTGCTCATGAATCATTTTTTTGATCAGTTGTGCTGCTTAATATTTTTGTGGAAACCGCTTTAGTTCTTTTTGTCAGGATTCTTTGATGAATAGAGTTCAAAAGAACAGCATTTATTTGAAATTGAACTCTTTTGTAACATTATAAATGCCTTTACTGTCACCATCTGATCAGTTTTAATGCAGTCTTGCTGAATGAAAGTATTCATTTATTTAAAAAAAAAAAATAAATCGTACTGACCCCAAACTTTTAAACCGTAGTGTATGTATATAAATAATTTCAAATTAATTTAATTAATTCACTTTTCAATTTTGAAACACAATATTGGAAACTTAATATCAACTACTGTTTTTTAAACAAAAAATTTTTTGTTGAAATATATTTAGTTGTTTTTAGGAGAGAACAAGGCACAGGACATAGTATTTTTACTGGACAAATCACACATTTAACACGTGTACAGAACACACTCAGTTGGCATGGTTCTCTTTGGTTATACCACAACTGGTTATACCATAACTCTTGTATGCAATTACCCAGCTTGTGTGATATGCCTTGTGCAGTACCTGAGTGTGAGGATGTTTTGGGGATGAAAGCATTCTTGTGTGTTGGGTGAGAGGTGGAGTGCGGGTTGGTGTGTGGGAATGTGCGTCTCTGGAGGCCCGGCCGTGCTCCCTCTCAGCGGGGAAGGGCCACGGCTCGCCGGGAGAGAAAACAACACAGAGCCGTCTGCAGGACAGAAATCTCCTCCCTGGCTCTGCTGAGGTGGGAACGGTTTCAATTATACCTCTGCCGATGCATACCTGAGGCCAACCCGGTGACACTGCAAACGGGACGGTTTTAGCACCTCCAGGATGGAGGAGCTTCGCTTATCAGTTTACAGCTGGAATCGAGTAGAGGTGTGAGTTTTGTTTTCAGTTGCATTATCGTGAGATTTTATGAAACATTTAACGACACATCTTTCCAGTGCAATTCAACTATCTTAGTTTTCAGTTTTCCTCTCGGCTATTTAGGTAGATAGCTTTGTTATTTAATCTACAGTATTTCTGGCCAATACCACAAGCAAATCACAATTCCTCGAGCTCTTTGGACCAAACCAAAATAGAGGAGTGACTCTTTTGAAAGTGAAATAAGTCATTATCATAACTTTCCCTGCTCGTGTTGTGTGTTCGGGAACACGATTGACTCTGTGGATTTAATGTGTTTTTATGTCTAGACGCAGGTAGTGTCTTTTGGCTGTCAGGGCTCCAGAGGTCCCTAGGCAGGAGCCCTGATGTGTTTTGGAATGACTAAAGAGAGAAAGGAGAGCTTTTAAAGTCGGCCTGTCTATCTTCTCTCAGCATCGGCCCCTCTCTTACCCAGCAGCCCACGGTAATGGGGCCTAAAAGCAATAAGGGTTGTGCGTCTGTGGAAAATGTAGTGTTACAAACAATGTGGTGACAAATGGTGGTTTAGAAGCTGTTTGCTCATCCTTATGCATAAATAGAGATTTTTTGGGATTAAAGCAATGTTATGTTTTAAAATAAGTTAATCAATTCAGACAAAATGTGAAAAATGTATCATTTAATATGCTTATATAATCCTCAAACTGTTAGGGTATTAATAAGAGCAGGTTTTCCATTATCTTCTCTCCATCATACTTGCTTTACTCAAGTTCACCTGAAAACCTTGGGCCAGATTCACAAAATATACTTAAGAATGAAATTCTTCTTAACTACTATTTTCTTTTCTTTCTTTTTTTTTTATATAACTTAAGAATAAAGTTAAGAATATTTTGTTTTCCCAAAAACATTTTTAAGAACATCTTTTTTTCTTAAGATTGTTCTAAAGGCAAAACTTGAGAAGAATTTAAATTGCTGAGAAGAATGTTCTTAAAGTGCAAATGTATTCAATATCTCTTGAGACATGCTCTTTAAAAAAATATTACAAATAATGACAAATATAAAAAGTACACTGCACCCTAAAAAAATGTGTTGTGGTGGACGAAGTACACAAATCAAGTACTTGAGTAAAAGTACAGATACCTGATGAAATATTACTCCAGTAAAGATTTTAAGTACTCCTTTCCAATTTTATTTGGAAAGTACTTGATTTTTAATGTACTTTTAATTAAAAGTAAAAAGTACTAATAGATGAATGTTTGTTTTGTAATTTTATATACTTCTATACTTTTACATTAATTTTACATTATATATTATATATAATCCTTCTGCTCAAAGTACCTGGGGGAGGGGGAATTGCTGGGTCTAATATCATTATGAATTATGAATTGTCAAGTATAGCCAGCAATAGTCAGTAAGGAAGATTATTGGATGCAGATACATAATATGTAATGTGTGTTGACAAACAATAAAAACAGACATCACATAGGTCTAAATGCTAATGAACACTATGCAAACATACTAATTTTATATATTTTGAAACTGCTACAGCAGCGAGGAAGAATGCAAGTGCAATAATTTTTCGTCATTTCAATGTTATGTTGTGTTTTTTGTTTTTTACTTAAAATCTACATTGTTTAGATAGTGATATGGACATGCCCACATTCAAGCATTACAGCGCAACCTTTTACAGCAGATTTAGTTCACAAACAACGGACAGTTAAAAAATAACTGTACCTAAAGATGAGTTTCATTTACAATAATCAATCCTAACATTGCATTTGTAACTTACATTTCACATCATTAGTCGCATGCGCACTCGAGCTCCGAGGATCTCCCGGCTCATTTTGAGTCAGACTTGTAAATTCAGTTAACTAGAGACTCGCTCTGAACGGATCATTGAATCAGTGAGTTGTTGACTCTAGAACAGCTCCTTACGACCATAGTTGATTAACGATGCTTTCTGGAAACGCACCCCAGTTTAACAGATTCATTGAAAAGAATCAGGTCATTCACGAATCGGATACTGCAATTGCGTCTCGGAGCATGTGACGATTTCTTCAGTTCAAAATAGCGAGCAGCAATATGTTTTTATGAAATGTAATGGAGTAAAAAAAGTATGATATTATGTTTTGGAATGTAGTGAAGTAAAAGTAAAAGTTTCTCAAAATAAAAAGACTTGAAAAATTTACTTGAGTACAGTAATGAAGGAAAAATACTTTCTGTTACTGTCCACCACTGTAAATGTGATTCTGAGTCGTAAACTCCCATCAAACCAGTCACGATAAAAATAGTGTCCACGCATTTTATGATTATTAAGATAATCTACAGGAAGCACAAAAAGATGGCCTTTGGTGTGTTTTTACATTGATCAGCAAGTCTTCGGCAGGAACTGCCATACAATCAGATAATACCAAAGCCTGTCATTTTCTTCTTAAGAAACATAATAAGATGTTCTTAAGAATTTTTGAGAACTGCACTTATGAACTTCTCAGAATGAATCTTCTTAAAAAGATTTTCATGAATCTGGCCCCTGCTCTTTTCTATCTTCATGTGAGAGAGTGCGAAAAGCCTCGGTTTTAGGAAAGTCACGCTTCCAGAGAGCTTTGTTTTACTCGGCTGTTTGAATTCCATGACTGTTCAAGCACAAACTGTGTATTGGAATGAAGTGGGTCTGAAGAACTCTCTTTGTTCTCCATATCCTGTGTCCGACCCACAGGTAAGCCTCACCCTCCCTCTTTCCCCTCTACCTCTCTCACCCTTTGCGTGGGCCAACTGTGGTGGGAAAGTGAAGGAAGGGGGGGGCAAACACTGGGGTCATGAACCACCCTCACAGACGGGGGGATGACAGACCCTGCCAATGGAGTGGCAGCATTGAGAACCTGCGAACCATGGATTGGGCTTTTTCACATGGACTTAGCTTGTAGGCTTGGAGGAATGTTGTGATGATGGCTGTAATCACTCACACTGTGCCTTTGTTACCTGGGCCGCTCACCTGTGTAGGGAGCTGCTTCCTTCTCCAGAATGGGATTCAGCAAAGTTTAGGGTCTGGCCCAAAGGCACGGCCAGTGATGAAAGCCCGAGCCGAGAGAGAGAGAGAGAGAGAGAGAGAGAGGGGAAAAAAAGAGAAACGGAGGTGGGGAGAGTAATGCAATACGGATGTTTCCATCTCAGGACGAGAGAGAAAGTGAGGTTTGTAGTTTTAAATAATCATTTTCTTTTTTGACGTTTTGCAGCAGTCGCTTCTGTGCAGTCGGCAGTAAAGCCCTTCCTCTGGCCAACAGGAAGAATCAACCGGTCCAGCCTGATTGCTTAATGACAGATGCCAGCCGAACAAAGGAGGCTCTGATAGTTCGCATAAATGAAAAGGTTTTTCTAGGCCTGGATAGTCAGAGGAGGAACTGAAAGGAAAATGAGAGCGAGTGAATGGAAATAGAGAAGAGCTGATTTCAAGGTGTTTATTTTGTAGTTTGTTAGGCTACTCTTGCAGTTTCCCACAGTTTTTCCCACACATTTGTTTCGTCTACCAGGAACTTCATATAGTTTAATGAATGAGAAGGGATCAAAAAATTGATTAATTAAACAGAGACAACGTGTTTGTGTAAGATGTAATTATGTATGGATTGCAGAGGAGGATCTTTACACAGCCTACAGTAGGAACATCTGGTCTTAGTTAGGAGTGATTGTAGGTTTGTAAGAAACACTACTTGGTGAACAAGGAGATCCACAATGAAGAAAAGACAGACCTATTTACACTGGATCACGTTCAACTCTCTTTTGAGGGTCAACATGACTTTAATTTATTAAAAAATGCATCATAATTTACATTTTTAATTATACATTTAGATATTTGTATTAAAAAAATAAGATTTTTGATGAATAATATAATTATATCATTATAATATAATAAATGACCTTATATCACAATGCAGAAAAATCATTAAAGGAATGAGATTGTTGCAAAATCTGATATAAAAGTTCAAAAGCATGCAACCAACATGAACAAAAAAGTGTTTTACATGCTATCATGGACTCATTCAGTTGAGATAATCATTGACCCCATTATCTCAATTGAATACCTATCACCAGCTCAATTCAAGTAATATTTACAGTACGTCATCCTTTCAACATAACACGTTCTTGGAGATACCTTCAGACAGCCACCCCTGAAGATCAACCACATGCTGTATTTAACCATTTAAAGCTGGCCCATCCTCGGTCATTAGGCTTAACGGTGTTTACGAGTGCTTAAGAAGCTGCCCTAATGAGTCTCATGAGTTACTGTAAGACATTAGGACCGGGCGGCTCCATTAGGGTCCGGGTGCAGCTACCAGAGTGGCAGTCAAGTGGTTTATGTGTGCAGTAATTGCTAGAGGTTGTGCATTCTTTCTCTGCCCTCACTTTCATCCCGGAGGTCTGGAAGCCCACAACAAGACTGTTAATTGTGTGTCGTAATAACCAGAGAATTAAAAGGCAATGTAAACATGCGGTGATTCCGTCAAAGGGAGATGGTAACGTGTTAAGAGACCTAGACAGCTGCATGCACTTGAACAAGGCCAAAACTGTTGGAATGTGTTTTTGCTGGATGTTTTTTATGTTTTGGATGTTTTTATCAATCATGGTTGGAAATGTTTCAAATACTTCATGTTTTGTTTATACCGTATAACAGTGAAAACAGGGAATATTCTGTCAGTGGTGGGGAACGAGTTAATACCAAGGATTAAACGTGGTGACGGCGGCCCCAGCTTTCTGTAATGATTTTGGCCTGTCCAAAGGTCCTCTTTGGAAAACAAATTGGTACTTCAGAAGTATTACAGATCCACTGCTGACTATCTAGAAACAGATTACACAAATAGCTGGAGGTGTTCCTGAGCCGCGGCTGCAATTGGCAGTCCATCTTTTGGCCCCGCAACACTCCGAGTTCTCCATGTGAGGTCACCC